>PVJI01012330.1:0-52073 GCA_004026765.1 Micronycteris hirsuta | reverse complement strand
ATCCCCATTTCATTTAGTTCTTTTTCTGGGGTTTTGTCCTGTTCTTTCATTTGGACTGTATTTCTTTGTCTCCTCAATTTGGCAGCCTCCTTGTGTTTGTTTCTGTGTATTAGGTAGAGCTGCTTTGACTCCCTGTCTTAGTAGTGTAGCCTAATGTAGAAAAGTGCACCTGTAAATTGTGTGGGGCAGTGCCTTACATAGTCACCAGGGCGAGGCAGCCCACTTCACTGCTTTGTTATTGGGGGTGGGGGTGGGGCTTGGAGAGGGGACAGGGCCACTGCCTGGCTTCTGGAGGTTTGCCTGGCACTTGCCCTGTTTCCAGTCACTTCACCCACTCCTCGTATGCAACTGGTGCCCTCCCACCTGTTGCCGTGGTGCTGAATCCCAGAGTGGGTGGGTGTGCGAATATTCTAAGACCTTGAGACCCTTTAAAGGAGAATCTCCTGAAGATCTGGCAGTTTCTTCCACCACCCCAACCCCGACTGGTTTTTATAGCCAGAAGTTATGGGGATTTATCTTCCTGGCTCTAGATAGAACCCTAGGCTATGCAGTCTGGCCTGGGGCTAGGATTGCTTGTTCCCAAGGTGGAAACGACTGTTCAGCTGCTGCTGCCTCACCGCACCACACCTCTCCAAGTTTCCACCCCTCCTACCCATCTGGATGAATATGGCTTCTTTAAATCCTTGGTTGTTGGACTTCCATACAGTTTGATTTTCTGACAGTTCTGGATATTATTTGTTTTGATGTTTAGTTGTAATTCTTTCTGTGGTTTCATGAGGAGGTGAAGTGTGTCTACCTATGCTTCCATCTTGACTGGAAGGTCTAAAATCTAAAATATTTATTATCTGATACTTTACAGAAAATTTTTTAAAATGTTTAAAAATTTTTAATTTATTTTTAGAGAGAGGAGAAAGGAGGGAGACAGTGAAGAAGAGAAACTTTGATGTGTAAGAGATACAGTGACTTGCACACTCCCAACTGTGGACCTGGTCCGTAACCCAGGCATGTGCCCTGACTGGGAACTGAACCAGCAACCTTTTAGTCTGCAGGCTGGCACTCAATCCACTGAGCCATACTGGCCAGGGCACTTGACAGAAAATTTTGATGATTGCTGATCAAGATTATATGAGCCTTACAAGAGGTATGTAGTTATCTTTCTCTAGCACAGTTCAATTAAGACAAGAATCTATATTTTTTGCCCTGGCCGGGGTGAGGTGGGGTTCAGTTGGTTGGAGTGTTATGCCATGTATGAAAAAGCTGCAGGTTTGATTCCCCGTTGTGGTGCGCAGGGGAGACAACCAATTGATGTTTCTCTCTCTCCCTCTCCTCTCCACGTTCCTTTCTCTAAACATATCCCTTGGATGAGGACTAAAAAAGAATATGTATTTTTAGAAATTTTGGTATAATTCATCTAATCTGATCTTGGTACTTATTCTGGGGAAGAAGAGTGATTACTACTTAATTTCCGTAAGGATTAATTATCTATATACAGGTTTTCTAATTTTTCTTAAGTAAATTTGAGTTTTTTTCCTAAAAAACTTTTATCAATGTTTCAAATTTTTTTGTAGCTCTTCCTAGCATTCTCTTAATTTCAAAGCCTCAATTACATCTGTTACTATTTCTTTTTTTCCCCTTATTTGTTACATTCTCTTTTAAAGTTTCCTTTATCAGTCCTGTGAGAGGCTCATTTGTTTTATTAGACAAATAAAATAACCTACTTTGGTTCTGTTGATCATTTCTATTTTTCTCTATTAATTTTTGCCCTTGTTATTTCCCTTGTTATTTCCATCCTTTTACTTTTTTTGAGCACACCCAGTTCCCAGTTGTTTTTTCCCCCAGTTTTTTTCCCAGAAGCTAGAAAGCTTCTTGAATTGATTGTTTAGTTTATTTAATGTCTATTTTGCTTTCTAAGAAAAGCCTTCTAAGGCTCAAAGAACTGAATGAGCGGCATCTCATAAGTCACAATACAGAGTACTTTTCATAATTGTTTATCTCTATTTGCTTACTAATTTTGTGATTTTTGCTTTAACTCAAGGATTATTTAGAATATTTTCTATTTCCAAATGTGTTTCTTTCTCTGTCAAGCTGGATCTGCTGTTGATTTCTGACTTTACTGCGCTGTGTCACAGCATACACATATAATCTATGTTATTGATGTGCTAGGATTTTTAGTATTTCTTTTAAAACTTAACATACGGTTAGTTTTTATAATTCCTCCATGTGTGCTTGACAAAATTATATATTCTTTGTTGGATGCAAAGTTATCTCTCAATATAGCTATCTGATCAACTTTGTTAATGGTGTTAATCCAATTTTTCTTACTGTTTGCTGCATTTTCGATCAGTTTCTAAATTAGATGTTTTAAAGTCTTCAATATGGCCACAGATTTGTCAACTTTTCCCCACGGACGAAGAGTTTGCTAGGTGCACATAAAGTCATGAGTGCAGTTTGTCTTGGTATATTGTTCCTTTTATCAATATTAAATGTCCCTCTTATCCCTTTAAATATTTTCCACCTAAATTCTATTTTGTTTGGTATTACAATTATTATCTCAGTTTTCTTCTGGTTAGTATGTGCCTGATATACCTGTTTCAATGCCTTTATCCTTAGTCATTCAGCATTACTGTGTTTGAAAACAATATTTGGCAAATATTATTTTCTTTTTAAAGCCAAGTATGTGTCTATTAATTAATAAGTTTAAGTAAAATCAAGTTACATCTATTGCGATTTAACCTGGAAACTTAGCTTTTCACTGAGCCACACAGAGTTCCTTCAAGAGGAGTTAGAAGCTGAGTCCTTAAATTTATTTCCTGTGTAGCAAACAAGCTCTATGCTAGGCAGTTTACATCTGAAATTCAATGAGTTAAGAGGAAGTTGTTAAGTGGCACCTCAGCTAAGTGTTAGACCTGCCCAGGAACAGTGACTGTTGGTTAAAGATTGTGGAGTCTCTATGGGCAAGAGTTGCATTTAGTATTTGCTAAAACCACTGTGAGTTGTATTGGAGTCAATGAAAAAGCAAGCTGTGGATGTACTTCCTAATGACTAAAACTTCTTTCCTGGAATGTGGAGCTGGGTGGGAAAGTAAATACAACTCTTTTGGAAGAGTCATCTGGACTCAATTCATTTAGCAGAATGCACTTGGCACCTATCCCAGTAATTCAGTCTCTATTCAGAGTTCCAACACAAACCAGCTCAAATACAGTACTATACTCTCTAAGAGGGCAGATTCTAATCTCTACACGAAGCCACTGAATTAATTATTCATCAATGGGTAGCATTAAATTATGTGTGATAATGTAGACAGATAAACTTAGTAAAAAGATACCTTTTTGAAAAAATTCCAGTTTTTAAGAATTGAAAGGTAATTTAGGAGCAGTTATTTGCAGTAAAAGAGAGTTAATCTTTAAATCAGGTTCTCCTAGTAAGCATAAAATAAGTAATAAACAAGAAATAATATATATCAATTCTTTGACTAAAGAGTGATTCATTTAAAAAGCTGCTAGTGTTTGAGATAAATCATACATAAAGATGACTGAAGTTTTACAAAAACATGACCTACGCAGAATTTTTTATCTATTGTAAACAAGATATCCCTATTCAATGTCTTGGGTGATTAGCTTAGAGCAGCATGGCACACTGCTGTGCCACAAGAATTGTTAAAGCATGTAATACCTGACTTCAGTCAGAGGCACGGACCTCTTTCCCCTTAGATTGTCAAATAAAAAAAAAATGACAATAGCCAAAACAACAGCCGTCTGGTGTGAATGAATCAAAATTATACCTATTTTTTTTTGGTCAGATCGGCAAAAAATGTATTTTTGGGTGTGCTGAAGAATTTCAGTAGCTAGTTTATGTGTGCCACGAGATGAAAAAGGTTGAAAATCGCTGGCTCAGAAGGACAAACATATTTATAGTATTTCTACAGAGTCAAAGGAAAGAGAAGAGATATAATTCTAAAAATAAAAAATTTTGACTAAAAAATGTAGGAGTAGACTGACTAAGCATATTACCTCTTCTTCCTCAGATTCCATCAAAATGGAAGTAGGGGAATAAGACTGGAAAGAAGCTGTTGGAAGCAAAGCAATTTTAAAAATTCCAGGATGCATACTGATGAATTAGGGTTGAAAGGTGAAGAAAAGCAAAAGAAGCCAGCTCAGCTCCCAGACTCTGGAGAGGTTCCAGGACAGGATATGGCAGGAACACCCAGAGTACAAGTGAGAAGCGTCCTGAAAGCCAAAGGTCTAAACGCCAATCGGCTATCCCCACACATGGAAAGTGGCCTGGAGCCAGGCCCCTATCGCCCAGCCAGCTCTGCGGGTTCAAACTGAAGCAGAAAAATAGAAAAACTGGGACCTGTTATAGCTTATATATCTATAAACATCCCCAGAATAAAGTCCTCCTGTTGTGGCATTCTTTAAAGGCCCCTGGCACAGCATCTTCACTTCCCTGCAGGTCAATCTGTGTATCTGCTCATCCGGTACTGCTACTGCCTCAGCTGTGACTGTGATGGGACAACCACGACCACCTGACATCCAAAAAAGGCACTAAAAGGAATCAAAGATCAAAATAAACCAATGAAAACTGGCTCTGGTAAAAAGAAAAATTCAAGAAAACTCGGAGAAAATTAGTTCTTATCCTTAAGGAAACTTGAGAACCTGTAGCATCCTAAACAAGAACAAAATGTATATAAAAGCAACAGAATAAAAATGTTATCTTAGAGCTTAAAAATGATTGCTAAAATAAAACATTCACTAGAAGAGTTACAAGATAAGTATATAAAACTTCCTAAAATATAATAAGAGATGAAAAATACAACTGGAAAAGAGAGTAAAGGCTTAAGCCCAGGCCAGGCAGCTCAGTTGTTTGGAGAGGCTTTCCAATACACCAAGGTTGCAGGTCTAATCCCCAGTCTGGGCAAATACAAGCATCGACCAATGAATGTATAAATAAATGGAATAATAAATTGGTCTCTCTGTCTCTCTGTCCCCCACCCTCCACTTGCTTCCTCTCACTAAAAAACAAAACAAAACAAAACAGTAAAGGCTCAGTCTAAAGGGTCTAATATATAATAATAAAAACCACAGATTTCCAGTCAAGATGGCAATGTAGGCAGACATGGCTCACCGCTTCACACAACCACAACAAAATCACAACTAAAATACAGAACAACCTTCACCCTTGTAGGAAGTGAGGGAAACTGACAGGAAGTGGGGTGAGAGCCAAGCAAACTATATGGTTCCCTCTCTGACCCCCCCCCACAGCACTATAACACAACGAAGTGGGTCTCCTTCCTCCCCGCACAAATACTTAAGGCTCTGCCTCTTACAGTGTAACAGGTGCGCCCAGACAAAGAAATATGGCCCAAATGAAAGAATAGATCAAAACTGCAAAAAAAGAACTAAGAAACAAGGAGATAAACAACTTATCAGATGCAGAGTTCAAAACACTGGTAATAGGATACTCACAGAAATGACTGAGTTCAGTCACAAAATGAAGGCTATACAAAGTGAAATAAAGGAAAATATACAGGGAGCCAAGAGTGAAGGGAAGGAAACCAGGACTCAAATCAATGATTTGGAACAAAAGGAAGAAATAAACATCCAACCGGAAAAGAATGAAGAAACAAGAATTCAAAAAAATGAGGAAAGGCTGAGGAACCTCTGGGACAACTTTAAATGTTCCAACACCTGAATCACAGGGGTGCCAGAAGGAGAAGAGGAAGAGCAAGAAATCGGAAACTTGTAGGGGCTGGAAAGAAGTATTCAAAGTCATGAAGGGAAGAAACTTACAACCTAGATTACTCTATCCAGCAGCTATCATTTAGAATCAAAGGGCAGATAAGTGCTTCCCAGATACAGTCAAGTTAAAGGAGTTCATCATCACCAAGCCCTTATTATATGAAATGTTGAAGGGATTATCTAAGCAAAAGAAGATCAAAAATTATGAACAGTAAAATGAGAACCAACTCAACTACCAACAACTGAACCTAAAAAACAAAAACCAAAACTAAGTACACAACTAGAACAGGAACAGAATCACAGAAATGGAGATCACACGGAGGGTTATCAGTAGGGATGGAGAGGGGGAGAAAAGGTACAGGGATTAAGAAGCGTAACTGGTAGGCACAAAATAAGACAGCAGGAGGTTAAAAATAGCATAGAAAATGGAGAAGCCAAAGAACTTATATGTATGACCCATGGACTTGAACTAAGGGAGGGGCAGAATGCTGGAGGGAAGTGGGATATTGGGTAGAGGGTAGCAAAGGGGGAAGAATTGGAACAAGTCTAACAGCATAATCAATAAAGTATACTTAAAATTTTTTTCTTTTAAAAATTGTTAGTATCAAATATGAAAAAAGAACAGAACTATGAATGCCAAAATTAAAATAAAATACTTAAAACACACACACACACACACACACACACACAAAGAAAAAGCAATTTCAGATGGGTATCTCGGGAGCAAGGAGTCCCACCCAGACGCACACCAGGCCGGCCACCCAGCCCAGGGCTCCAGTGCCAGAAAGTTAAGTCCATGCAATTTCAGGCTGAAAAAACCAGCAGGCTTCATCTAAGCCAGCAGACTGGTGCCGTATCTAATACTTCATCAACCTGGCTAACATTATTTGACCTGAATTGGGGATCCCCAGAGACTCAACCCCACCCAACTTATGGGCCTACCCAAGCTCATGCTTCCCAACTTCCTAAACCCTCCCAAACAAGCAGCGGCTGACCTCAGTGAGCCTCTGGCCTGGAACTAGCAGGCTAGATTCACAGCTTGGCTTTGCCTAGGAATCTCCAAGGCCAGCACAAGTAGTAGCCATCTCAGATTGCTTTACAGCTCAGGCAGGGAGGCCCCAGGCAAAACACAGGTAGAGGCTGACCTTGGCCCGCACCACCTGGGAAACCCCAGGGCCAGTGCACCCAGTGGACAGCTACAGACCATGTCAAAGCACCACCACCCTGCCCCTGCACAGCTGATCCTCCACAGAGGGTTGAGGATAGCTTGGGTGATAGGGGAGGCTGTGCCACTGGTCCCTACAGGACACCTACTACATTAGGCCATGCTACCAAGACACAGAGTCAAAGCAGCTCTACCTAATACACAGAAACAAACACAGGGAAGCTGCCAAAAGGAGGAGACAAAGAAGCATGGCCCAAATGAAAGAGCAGATCAAAACTCCAGAAAAAGAACTAAACAAAATGGAGATAAGCAATCTATCAGATGCAGAGTTCAAAACAGTGGTTCTAAGGATGTTCAAGGAACTTAGTGAGGACCTCAGCAGCATAAAAAAAGACCCAGTCAGAAATGAAGGATACACTAACTGAAATAAAGAACAATTTACAGGGAATCAACAGTAGAATGGATGAAAGTGAGAATCAAATCAATGCTATGGAACATAAAGAAGCAAAAAAACAACCAATCAGAATAAGAAGAAAAGAGAATCCAAAAAAATGAGGATACTGTAAGCAGCCTCTGGGACAACTTTAAGCATTCCAATATTTGCTTCTTGGGGGTGCCAGAAGGGGAAGAGAAAGAGCAAGAAATTGGAAATCTATTTCAAAAAATAATGGAAGAAAACTTACCGAATTTGGTGAAGGAAATAAATATGCAAGTCCAGGAAGCACAGAGTCCCAAAGAAGATGGATGCAAAGAGGCCCACTCCAAGACAAATCATAATTAAAATGCCAAAGGTTAAAGATAAAGAGATGGGAGTGGAGTGTGGCAGAATGTGTGAGAGGTAAGGGGATTAAGCAGTACAAATAGGTAGTTACAGAATAGCCATGGGAATGTAAAGTATAGTATAGGACATAGGAGTTGCCTATAGGTATAAAGAGAAAGAAAAAAATAGGTTATCTCCAGAGGAATAAGTACTAAATTAGCATTAGGCTTATTGTCCACAACACTGAAAATACTACTTTTAATTTTAAGGGAAAGTGATTTTCAATAAAAAATTTCTACTTAGCAAAACCTTCAGTGAGACGATGAAGTGTGAGGCAAAAAATAAGGTATTAACTATTGTGTGTTTTCACTAAGTGGAAATTACTTACTGCTTCTTTTCATTCCAAGTCTTCCAGTCCTGTTTTATTTTTGAACCACATACTATGCACATATATGATTTTGATATAATTTCAAATATGAATTTGATATAATTTTAGAATTCAGGAAAAGCTAATTAAAGAAACATGCTAGATAGTTTTAAGCTTACATATTTGACTCCCTCAGTCACAGTTTCCTGCTATAACAACCAATTTACACGAAACTTGAATCTTGGCAGGTAAGAGTGGAATAAATGGAAAAGCATCAATAAGCACAGGTGAGACTGGTGGAAAGTGAAGGAATCTTCTGCCCCAGAGCCCCATCACTCCTGACACACTGCATGTTTGAAGCAGGAACTGAATGATCAGCAGAGCTCTAACCCTGCAGGGTATGGAGAATACAAGTCCTAGAAAGACTAATGAGTTTATATGGAGCAGGATGTGGAATGTGGTCACTCCTGAGGCCTATGAGCTGGAGAAAAGCAAAGACAGCCACAAAGAAGAAACTGTTCCTAAAAAAATCTATAATCACTGCAAGTGTTTATTTCAGTTACAACTACTAAACAATTTCAAATGTCAAAGAACAAGCAGAGAAAATTCAAACATCTGAAAAAACAGCAGTTCAAAAAGGGAACCAATCTTATAATTCAAAAAACAGGGTTATTACAAGAAAAAAAATGAGTCCTTATATTCAGTAAGGTTGAAGAAGACATTACAACTAGAAAACAACAGCAAGCTGTCACAAATGGAAAGCAATGTAAAAACAGAAAAGAGTTCTTAAATAACATCACCACTATTATTAAAAACTAAGAACCCAAGAGAAGGCAACAAATAGCTAATTATATATGGCAGGAAAGTAGAGATACATTAAGGCCAAAATTTGAAGAATTCTCCAAGCATGCAAAGTAAAAATGTAGAGATCAAAATTATAAAAAGAGAACAAAGAATACAATAGACAGATGACCCCTGACTTTATGACGGTGTGAAAGTGATATGCATTCAATAAAAACCCCACCTTAAGCCACGCATGCAACTGTGATGTTAAACAGCCGATACTCTCCAGTGCACTGTGTTGCCAGCACTTTTTGGATATCGTGTTTTGTTCTTTTGCATCCCATCATCATGTCTACAAAACCCCCACCTGTGTCTCCTGCTTCTGGTGAAAAGAGGAAGGTAATTACTCTTGAGATGAACCTCAATTATTCTTGAGATGAAACTAGAGACAAATGCCCAACTGCAGGCTGACCTCAGTGCTCTGAGCCTGTTTAAAACAGGCTCGTCTAAAAAGCTACGGTGCTCAGTAGGTCAGATGTATTAAACACACTTTCAACTTAGAGTATTTTCAACTTATAATGGGTTTATCAGGACGTGACTCCTTTACAAAGTCAAGGATCATCTATTTGCAATAGGAGTTTTAGCAAAGAAAAACTAAACTGATGAAAGGGACAAAAACTGAAGGAAGAAAAGAGAAAATTTCCTGAAGCCAAGGAAAGATAAAAATATTCCTATCAAAGGGGTTCACCAAGTATGAGGCATACTCCAGTGATATTTCTGAGTTTCAAGAAAAAGTTTTATTGTGTTCACATAAGGAAAAATTTTTTTCATACTAGACTTTTCCTTTACAATATCACATGCTTGAAGTCAAGAGTCTTGAGAAAAAAGATTATTATTCAAAGAGTTTATAATCAGGCAAATCATTCACGTGTGAAGAAAAACATTTTTTCAGACATGCAATGACTCATTGTACTTTTCTTAAAAATAATTAGCCAGTATACTATAGTCAACCAATAATAAATGAGGAAAAAAACACACAAGAAAGGGGAACATGTGGGGATGGGTTGGGGAGGAAGAAGGAAAATAGCTGTGATCAATAAAAGCAGTAAAAGTTTTTGGCCTAAAATTTAAGTAACTATTATCAATATAGTGGTTATCAACATAAAATAATTTTCTGTATTTTCAAGAATATTTTAATAATGATAATCTGTATCTAAAGCTACAAATTTAAACAAAGTGAGAATTGGGCAATAAGGGAATTCTAATTTTTTTCTGTTATACTGAGAGTGTGTGTGTGAGTAGACTGTTTTGTTTGGTTGGAAAAGAAATACCTATTCAAATATGTTATTTAAAAGTAAAAGGGCCTTTCAGTTTCTGATCCAGCATGTAAGGAGCTTAAGAAGCTGCCACTCCATTCTAACAACAAATAAAAACCTGAACTGGAAAATTAACAGCTCTTCTTACATGCTTCAGAAAGTGAGGTTACACATTTCTCTTAGCAATAATTTTTTCTGATACACCTTCTTGGGCAAGGAAAACAAAAGAAAATAAACAAACGGACTACATCAAACTGAAAAGTTTTTGCCCAGCAAAGGAAACCATTAACAAAATGAAAAGACAATCCATTGAAAGGGAGAACATATGTACCGATACATCTGAAAAAGGGTTAATATACAAAATCTGTAAAGAACTCATACAACTCAATGCCAAAAATACTGAACAATCCAATTAAAAAATGGGCAAAGGACCTGAATAGACACTTCTCCAAAAAGAACATACAGACAGCCAATAGGCATATGAAAAGATGCTCAATGTCACTAATCATTAGAGAGATGCAAATTAAAACCACAATGAGTTATCACTTCACACCTGTCAGAATGGCTATCATCAATAAATTAACAAACAGGACTTCCGGCCAAGATGGAGGCATAGGTGGACGCACTGTGCCTCCTCACACCACCAAGAGGAGTAACAATTTAAAAAGCAATATAAAAAACCAGAACAGACAGAGAATCAAACCGAGTGGAAGTCCAACCCCCAAGAAGTTGGAGAGGACACAGTCATCCAGACCGGTAAGTGGGGTGGAGCTGGGCAGAGAGTGCGCACTGCCAGACCACGGTTTGCCTGGAGAGACTCACAGCAGGCGCACCTGATCAAAAAGCGGCCCAAAAAGCAGCCAGTGCACCTGGAGAAGCCAGCAGGAAACAGCGGGGCCGAGACTGGTGGACTGGGTGGTCCCTCACTTGCACATGCAGATAAATGGGGAGAAGGAGCCGGGGAGCGGAGCAGAAAACACCTGTGGGGATTGAGGCAGCAGCGGAAGCAACTCCCAGCCACACAGGACAGCACACTGGGAGAAAAGTGACTGGGAGCCGGGAAGAGCCGAGCAAGTGCCATTGTTCCCTCCCAGGCCATCCCCTCTCGGACATCGTGAAAACACAGCAAAAACAGAGCATAGGAGGAGGTTGCCCTGCCCTGGTAAACACCTAAGGCTCTGCCCCTTAAAGTAACAGGCACCGAGAAAAAAAAACATGGCCCAAATGAAAGAAGAGAACAAAGTTCCAGAAAAATTATAACTAAGGGACAAAGAGATAGCCAACCTATAAGATGCACAGTTCAAAACACTGGTAATCAGGATGCTCACAAAATTGGAAGAAAGTTGGTCGCAAATAAATGAACAAATGAAGGATACAATAAAGAAAATGAAGGGAAATGTGCAGGGAACCAGTAGGGATGGGAAGGAAACTGGGACTCAAATCAATGGTGTGGACCAGAAGGAAGAAACAAGAATTCAAAAAAATGAGGAGAGGCTTAGGAACCTCCGAGACATCTGTAAACAGCCCAACATCCGGATCATAGGGATGCCAGAAGGAGAAGAGGAAGACCAAGAAATTGAACATTTATTTGAAATAATGAAGGAGAATTTCCCCACTCTGGCAAAGGAGATAGACTTCCAGGAAGTCCAGGAAGCTCAGAGAGTCCCAAAGAAGTTGGACCCAAGGAGATACACACCGAGACACATCATAATTACATTACCCAAGATTAAAAATGAGAGAATCTTACAAGCAGCAAGAGAAAAGGTGACAGTTACCTACAAAGGAATTCCCATAAGACTGTCAGCTGATTTCTCAAAAGAGACCTTGCAGGCAAGAAAGAGCTGGAAAGAAGTATACCAAGTCATGAAAGGCAAGGACCTACATCCAAGAATACTCTATCCAGCAAAACTTTCATTCAGAATGGAAGGACAGATAAAGTGCTTCTCAGATAAGGTCAAGTTCAAGGGGTTCATCATCACCCAGCCTTTATTATATGAAATGTTAAAGGGATTTATATAAGGCATGGAGGGGTATCAACAGGGGAGTGGGAGAGGGAGAGAGGAGGAAAAAGTACAGAGAATAAGTAGCATAAATGGTAGGTAGAAAACAGACAGGGGGAGGTTAAGAATAGTATAGGAAATGTAGAAGCCAAAGAACCTATGTGTATGACCCATGGACAAACACTAAAGGGTGGGGAATGGCGGGGGTGGAGGGGAATAAAGGGGGAAAAATGGGACAACTGTAATAGCATAATCAATAAAATATATTTAAAACAAAAAATAAATAAACAAACAAAAGGTGTTGGCGAGGATGTGGAGAAAAGGGACCCCCATACACTGTTGGTGGGAATGCAGACTGGTGCACTGTGGGCACTGTGGAAAACAGTATGGAGGTTCCTCAAAAAATTAAAAATGAAACTACCTTATGATCCAGCCACTCCACTTCTGGGTATACACCCGAAGAAACACAAAACACTAATTCGAAAGAATAAATGCACTGTATGTTTATTGCAGCAATATTTATAATATCCAATGTATGGAAACAAGCTAGAACTGAGCTAGAAAGGAGCTAGAACTACTGGGAGGCACTTGTGACGTTCACAGCCCAGGGGCACAGGCTCACTAAAAGACTGAGACCTAATCATAGGACTGTAGAATGCTTCCCCTCCCTGCACACAATACCATCATATCACTAAGGGCCTATTTACCAGAGTTCCTTCTGTCCAGCACATCATGTTCAACTTTCAACCAAAAAATTACAAGGCACACTAAAAGGAAAAAACAATTTGAACACAGAGACAAACATCAGAACAATGTTCAGATATGGTAAGAATGTTGGAATTATCAGATGATGAATCTAAAACTACTATGATTAATATGCTAAGAGTTCTAATGGAAAAAGTAAAAACCAATGGGTAATGTAAGCAGGGAGTTGAAAATTCTAAGAAAAAAATAAAAAAATAATGTTAGAGATCAAATACACTTTTAACAGAAAAAATAATGCATTTGAAGGGCTTATTAGTAGATTAGACACAGGTGAGAAAAGAATCTTGCGAGCCTGAGGATGTGTCAAAAGAAATGTCCAAAACTGAAATGCAAAGGAAAAAAAGACAACCCCCTGAAAACACCACATCCAAGAATTGTGCAATAACTATGAAAGGTGTAACGCTGTGTAATGGGGATACGAGAAGGAGAGGAAAGGCAAAGGAAAAGAAGTAATATTTGAAGAAGTAATGACTGAGAATTACCCCAAATTAATGTCAGATACCACAGATCCACAGATCCAGGAAGCTCAAAGAACAGAAAGCAGGGTAAGTGTACAAAAATTACATATAGATATCATATTCAAACTGTAGAAAAATAAAAGATAATAAAAGATATTGAAAAACACATGAAGGGGAAAAACAGCTTACCTATAGAGGAGCAAAGAATTAAACATGACTACTTCTCAGAAACCATACAAACAAGAGCAGAATGGGTGAACTATGTAATGTGTTGACAAGGAAAATACCACCAACCTAGGTTTCTGTATCCTGCAAAATTATCCTGTAAAAGTGAAGGAGATAAAAAGACTTTCTCAGACAAACCTAAACTGATAGAATTTGTTGCCAGTAGACCTGTCTTGAAAAGCATGTTTTAAAGTTCTTTAGAGAGAAGGAAAATGATAAGAGGTCTGAAATTCAGATCTACATAAAAAAAAAAAAAATAAATAAATAAAAAGCATCAGAAAAGGAATAAGGTAAAATTAAAACTTTTATATTTCTTATTCTTAACTGATGTAACACATAGTTTGTTCAAAATGAAAGCAATACCGCAGGCAACTATGTATACATATGTAAATACATATATGCATGGCCCTGCCTGGTGTGGCTCAGTGGATTGAGTGCTGGCCTGAGAACCAAAGAATTGGCAGTCTGATTCCCAGTCAGGGCACATGCCTGGGTTGCGGGCCACATCCCCAGTAGGGGGCGCTTGAGAGGCAACCACACATTGACAGTTCTCTCCCTCCCTTCCTCCCTCCCCCTCTCTAAAAATAAATAAATAAAATCTAAAAAAACCCCACATATATGCATGCTTATGCATAAATGAAATGAATGACAGCAATTATAGAAGGAATTGAAAAATAAGGACTATTTTGTTTTTCTAATGTTACTCACACTACCAGTAAAGTGGTAAATGTTATTTGAAAGTGGACCTGGACTAATTATAAATACCTACATATATTGCAAACTCCAGGGCAATCACTAAACAAAAATAAAGAATTAAAATTGATATGTTAAGAAAGGAGAGAAACAGATTCATAAAAATTGTTCAAAAACCACAAAAGGAAGATAAAAGAGTGGAAGACAAAAATAGGAACCGAGAACAAAGGCAACAAACAGAAAACAGTATCAAACATGATAGCTACTAATTCAACTATATCAATAATTATTTTAAATATCAATGGTCTAAATAACCTAATTAAAGGACAGAGATTGTCAGAGTACATCAAAAGACAAGCGCCAACTAACATATTTTCTCTGCAAAACCCAATTTAAATATAAAGAGATGGAGAAGGATATATCATGCTAATACTAATCAAAAGAAGGTGTGAGTAGCTATATTAACTTCAGAGAAAGGAAAATTATCAGGGATAAATAGCACTGCATAATGCCATACAGTGAACTAAAGAATTACAGAATTAAGGGAATTATATAATGATAAAGGGGACAATTCTTCAGGAAGACAACAATCCTTAATGTGTATGCACCTAACAGAGCATCAAAATATGTGCTCAAGACATGGGGAGGGGTCGGGGGGAAAGGCAGAAAACTACTTGAACAACAATAAAAATAAATCAAAAGTATTAAAAAAAGTAATTATTGATAAAAAATAAACAAACAGAAATATGTGAGACAAAAACTAAGAGAACTGCAAGGAAAAGTAGATGAATTCACTATTATAGTTAAAGACTTCAACATCTTTCTGTCAGAAATGAACACACCCAGCAGGCAGAAGAGCAATCAGATATAATTGACATCTATAATTACTTCATCCAACAACAGCCAAACACACTCTTCTCAAACTCACATGGTATATTCACCAAGATAGACGATATTCTGGGCCATAAAACATACCTATTAAAAAGTATAGAAATCAGCCCTGGCAGGTGTGGCTCAGTGGACTGAGAGCCAGCCTGTGAACCAAAGGGTCAATGGTTCGATTCCCAGTCAGGGCACAGTTTGGGGTTGTAGGCCAGGTCCCTGGTGGGGAGTGTATGAGAGGCAACCACACATTGATGTTTCTCTCCCCTTCTTTCTCCCTCCCTTCCTCTCTGTCCAAAAATAAATAAATAGCCCCAGCTGGTGTGGCTCAGTGGTTGAGAGCCAGCCTGTAAACCAAAGGGTCGTTGGCTGGATTCCCAGTCAGGGCACATGCCTGGGTTGCAGGCCAGGTCCCCAGCAAAGGGTGCATGAGAGGCAACCACACACTGATGTTTCTCTCCCTTTCTTTCTCCCTCCCTTCCTCTCTTTCTAAAAATAAATAAGTAAAATCTTTTTAAAAAATAAATAATAAATAAAATATTAAAAAGTATAGAAATCATACAACATATGCTCTAAACCCAAGGGAAATAAACCAGAAATCAGTAAAAGGAAAGATAGAGTCTCAAAAATATTTGGTCCAGTTGGTGTAGCTCAGTGGATTGAGCGCAGGCTGGGAACCAAAAGGTCCCAGTTCGATTACCAGTCGGGGCACATGGTGAGAGCCATGTGAGAGGCAACCATACATTGCTCTTTCTCCCTCCCTTCTCCTCTCTCTAAAAATAAATAAATAAAATCTAAAAAAAAAAAATTTTGGAGATTAAACAGTGCACAGCTAAATAACACATAGGTTAAAAAAGAAATCTTAAGAGATTTTAAAATACTTTGAACTAAATGGACATAAAAACACAAATCACCAAAATCTATGAGCTGCAGTGAGAGCAGTACTTAGAGGGAAACTTACAGCAAAAAGATATAATATATAAAACACATAGATACAGACAACAGTGTGGTGACAGCCAGAAGGGAAGGGAGTTGGGGACAGGTGGACAAAGGGGGGGGACGGGAGTTGAAAGAGACTTTGCTTGGGGAGATGGGCATACAATGCAGTGTGCAGGTGATACTTTATTGAGTTGTACACTTGAAACCCATACCTCAATAAATTCAACTAAAAAATGAATACATACCATATTTTGCCATGTATTATGTGCTCCTGCTTATAATGCACACCCATGTCTTTGGCCCAAACTTTTAGGAAAAAAGTACTTTGTTGCATTTCACTGAATCATCGGCTGAAACTGCTTTTGTTGCAAGTTTGTTGTAAGCTCAACAAAACCTATTATCGTATTCCAGGATATTATTTTGCATACAGATATGGTTGCTTTTGAGAGAACATGCTTTTGAGAGTTACACTTTTAATGCATAAGCATCAATAAAAGAATTAACAACACATATAGAAACAGAATTAGTATTACCGATGTATAATATGCATCCTTATTTTTCCCTCAAAAATTTGGGCAAAAAGTGAGCATTATACACGACAAAATATGGTATATTACAATAAGAAAGACCTAAACTGAGTAATCTAAGCTTCTACCTTAAGAAACTAGAGGGATTTCTGGCCAAGATGGCAGCGTAGGTGACTATGCCTCACCTCCTTGCACAACTAATGCAAAAATTACAGCTAGGCTACAAAAGAAATATCACCCAGAACTGTCAGAATATCCAGCTGTATGGAGTCCAAAACCAAGGATTTAAAGAAGCCACATTCATCCAGATGAGCAGGAGGGGCGGAACCAGAGACACGCAGAGAGGCGCGGAGCCAGGAGAGGTGGAGTGGCAGGTGCAGTGGCGCGGAGAGGCATGGAGATGTGAAACGGGCAGCCCCACATCCACGTGTCGTGGATGAAAATCGGGATGGACATCTCAAGAGTGAGGAGTCCCAGCCCCAGACCACACCATCCAGCTCAGGGTTCCAGCACCAGGAAGATACCGTATTTTTCGACTGTAAGACACACCGGACCGTAAGATGCAGGTAGCTTTTAGAGGAGGAAAATAGAAAAAAAATATTTGAAGCAAAAAATGTGATAAAATATTTAATAACATAAATAACATAATATTTCACCAATGTAAACAGCCAGATAAGCTACATTCGGACTATAAGATGCACCCCCATTTTCTTCCCAAATTTGGGGGGAAAAAGTGCGTCTTATTATAGTTTGAAAAATAAAGTAAATCCTCAACTTCTGGTGGTAAAAGCCAGTGGGGGTTGGGCAGGGAAGAAACTGAGGGATTCTCAAGAGACTACTGTTAAAGGGCCCACGACGGACTCACAACTTACGCAGACTCAGTCCCTCCGGGATTCAGCACCAGGGCGACAGCTGGAAGGACACGAGTGCATAGGAGAAACTGGGGTGACAGACACCAGGGCGAGTGCTGGGAAACAGCCCCCTCCCAGGCAAAAATCCAGAGGCCAGGCGGTGACACTGTCCCCTCTCTAAGCCCTCCCCCACACAGAGCCACAGTGGTGACAGGGTTGCCCTGCCTTGGCAACTACCTAAGGCTCAGCCCCACACAACTTACAGGTTCGCTTTTCTACAACAGGCCATGCTAATAAGGCAAGGACTCAAAGCAGCTCTACTTAACACACAGAACCAAACACAGGGAGGCTTCCAAAATGAGGAGACAAAGAAATATGGCCCAAATGAAAGAACAGAACAAAACCCCAGAAAAAGAACTAAGCAAAATGGAGGTAGCTTATCTATCAGATGCACTGGTTCAAAGCACTGCTGATAAGGATACTCAGAGACCTCACTGAGTATGGCAGAGGCATAAGGGAAGAAATGAAGGCTACGCTAAGGGAAATAAAAAAAATCCACAGGGAACCAACAATGAAGGGAAGGAAGCCAGGGTTACAATCAATGATTTGGAACATAAGGAAAAAGAAAACATTCAATCAGAACAGCAAGAAGAGAAAATAATTTTAAAAAATGAGGATAGGCTAAGGAGCCTCTGAGACACCTTCAAACATACCAGCGTCTGAATCACAGGGATGCCAGAAGGAGAAGAGGAAGACTGAGAAATTGAAAACTTATTTGAAAAAATAATGAAGGACAACTTCCTTAATTTGGTGAAGGAAATAGACATAGCAGTCCAAGAAGCACAGAGTCCCAAAGAAGATGGACCCAAAGAGGCTCACCCGAAGACACATCACAATTAAAATGCCAAAGGTTAAAGAGAATCTTTTTAAATTTTTAAAAATTACTTTATTGTTCTTCAATTACAGTTGTCTGCATTTTCTCCCCTCCCCTCCCGATAAAGAGAATCTTAAAAGCAGCAAGAGAAAAGCAGAGGGTTACCTACAAAGGAGCTCCCTAAGAGTGTCAGCTGATTTCTCAAAAGATACTTGCAGGCAAGAAGGGACTTGCAAGAAGTATTAAAAGTGATGAAAGGCAAGGACCTACAACCTAGATTACTCTACCCAGTGAAGCTATCATTTAGAATCAAAGGGCAGATAAAGTGTTTGCCAGACAAGGTAAAGTTAAAGGAGTTCATCATCACCAAGCCATTATTATATGAAATGTTAAAGGGACTTATTTAAGAAAAAGATCAAAACTACAAACATTAAAATGGCAACAAATGCACAACTATCAAAACTGAATCTGAAAAAACCCCCCAAAAACTAAGCAAACAAACAAAACAGGAACAGAATCAAAGATATGGAGATCAGGGAGGGCTATCAGCTGGGAGGAGGAAGGGGCAGAATGGGTACAGGGATAACAGAATTACAAATAGGTAGGTACAAAATAAACAAGGGGATGTTAAGAACAGTATAGGAAATGGAGCAGCCCCATGGAGTATGCATGACCCGTGGACATGAACTAAGGGAGAAGGTGCTGGAGGGATTGGTGGTTCCCAGGTAGAGGCAGGGGCAAAGGGGGAAAAATTGGGACAATTGTAATAGCATAATCAATAAAATATATTTTAAAAAAAGAAACTAGAAAAAGGGCAAATTAAATCCAAAGTAGAAGAAAAAGAAATAAAAATAGAAATCAGTAAATTTCAAAACAGAAAATCAAAAGAGAATGAAAAACTAGTTCTTTGAAGTAATCAACAAAAAGTCTCTAACTAGGATAAATAAGGAAAAAAGAAGACACAAATTATTAATATGAGAAACTAAATAGGACATCACTACAGATTCTATGAAAATAGAAAGGATAATAAAGGAATATTGTGAATTAATGAGTACTATATTCACAAATTTATTTTTAATTATATTTTATTGATTATGCTATTATAGTTGTCCCAATTTTCCCCCATTTGCCCCTGTCCACCGTGCACCCCCAACTCCCTCAGGCAATTCTTCACACATTGTTGAATTTATAGATTAAGTTAGGAAGAACTGACATCTTGACAACACTGAGTCTCCCTAGTTAGGAACATGGAATATTTCTCCATATAGTTTTTATTCAGTTTTACAGTTATTTTTATATAGACCTTGTACATATTTTGTTTTTATACATAAGTATTTTATTTGTGGGGGTGCTAATGTAAACGGTACTGTTTTTATATCAGATTTTACTTGTTCTTTGCTGTTATATAGGGAAGCAATTGACTTTTGTATATTACAACTTGTATCCTGTGCCCTGACTGGTGTGGCTCAGTTGGTTGAGTGTCCTGCAAAGTGAAAGGTCACTGGTCCAATTCCTTGTCAGGACACATGCCCTGGTTGCTGGGCTGGACCCTGACTGGGGAGCCTGAGAGAGGCAGCCCATCGATGTTTTTCTTCCTGTCTTTCTCCCTCCCTTCCCCTCTGTCTAAAAATAAATGTGTAAAATCATTTTTAAAAATTAAAAAAAACTTATATCCTGCAACCTTGCTATAATCACTTACTAGTTCCATAAGTGTTTTTTGGTCATTATTTTTTTTAAAAAAGCATCTATATTTTAAAGATTTTATTTATTTTTTAGAGAAAGGGGAAGGAAGGGAGAAAAATAGGGAGAGAAACATCGATGTGTAAGAGAAACATTGATTGGTTGCCTATCTCAGGCCCCCAACCAGGTACCTGGCCCTCTACCCAGGCATGTGCCCTGACTGGGAACTGAACCAGCAATCTTTCTGTTCGCAGGCTGGCTGGCGCTCAATCCACTGAGCCATGCCAGCCAGGGCGCACCTATGTTTTTAAACTAAAATGGTGACTAATGACAATTCTTAGTCAAAATCACCTATATATTAAAACTACAATAAAATGGTCACTAACACAAATATGTAATAACATTTTGAATATCACTTTTCGTAAAGCCAAGAGTATCTACTTAAGTATTTTTGTAAAAGCCAAAATGACAGTCACTAAAAATTTTCATTTTAAATCTGACTCTAGAAGTAATTAATCACAGAAGTAACCCAGGAGTAGCCATTTACCATTTTGTAACATCCTTGGAACAGAGGCACCTTCCCCTGAAAGAAGAGGCCTCCTTGCTCTGGTGCGGGAGTTGAATTACCGGTACACTGTGGGCCACATGAGCACAGGGCAAATGCTGAGCACAGGGATTATCACAGCACTGCAGCCAGTCCCTTCACAGGAGGCAGCATCTTTGCCAAGGACTCCTTTCATCCCTGAACTGTAACTGAGGAAAGGCCCCTTCTGCATTCTTAGCTGCCAGAAACAAGAGATTCAATATGGACGTACTTAAGGGCCTTTGCCAGAGATCTGCGGGATTCACTCTGTCCTCTGACGTGAAACAGCCTCACAGCAGCTTCCACACTGAGATCTGGTATGTTTTCACTGCTCATTTTATACAGTCAGAATTATTTTTACTAAGAAAAAGCTCTTTACTTTTTTGGTTATATTTTTGTACATACGCTTTTCCTAGGAGGGCAGAATAAAGATGCTTCCACACACAAAAATACATGTCCATGCTAAGTGAACAAAGGCTTTCCTGAAAGTTTAAATCACATCTCCTAATTTATTTAAAAAGAATAAATCATCAGAATAAGACCATTACATAATGTATTAAGAGACATGATAATTGTTAATTTTATAATGTGATCACCAAAGGAGCTAAAAATATGTCTTCTTACCAAGTAAAAGCCAAGACACGGTGGTACTTACGAAACCACAACTTACCTTAGGGAGAGTGGCGTTCAGCATATTGTTGTACTTCAGCTCCCTCCTTAAGGTCTTAAATATATTTAGCACACAATAAATACTTGTGGCTATTTTCTGTCCAACTTTTTATTTGGAACAATTTCAAACACAGAAATTTTCTTCTATTTTTAATATTCACACCTATAAATGTATAGGTGTGAATCCATATGTGTACCTTATTACTAATAGTTCATATTTGTGTGATTTAAAATTCTTTATAAATAACAGAAATTAAGAAAATGCTATCTGAATAAAACATGCTTTTCAACAAACAAATGGGGGTGATTTGTGATCTCTTTTGATTCAAAGTAATTTACATCTGGATATACGAGTATTTCCTCATATTAACATTTCTACTAAACAGTGAAACTTCCCAAGGTTAAAAACCTTCATTTGCTTTCACTTATTTAAGAGACTAAAAATATAAAACTATGTTCTTCCAAGAAGCTGGAGCTTAGTTTATGAGTCAGAATAAAGTAAAAACATGGAACACAGCTCATCCACCTAATTAAGAACACATCTTTTGGATGTTACTCATTATGCGTCTTTTAGTACTACCGCTGCTGTTTCTTTTCATCTATATGCATACATTATATTAACAAACTTTGTAAAAATTAGTCGCCTACATGGAAAGATCAGGAGATATGACATGAGAATCCAGCTTCAAGTCCCTCTTGAAACATCACACCACATTTGGAGGCTGCCATTGGACAACTCCTGGCTGAGCCGGAGCAGGGGCCCGCCTCCGACTGGGGCGGGCTCTCCTCGCTCCGTCAGAGCCACGCCCACTGCCAACCGCGGCCCCCTGTCCCCTGCCCTACAAGTTTATGAGCTGCAGGACACTGGTCTACAAACACTCCTTCGCCCTGTTTTAGGGTGCTGAAATGACTGAAAATACTCAATATGATACACAGTTTGTGATTAAAGTTCTGGATTTTAAAAAATCATGTTATTCCTTAATTAATTCTATGATATTTTATCCCCACTTTCTATTCACAGCTGTTCAGACTGTAAAGATGAAAATACGACACAGTTATACAAAGCCTTCATTCTTTTCTCCATTTCAAAAGAGTCAAATACTTATGAGCTAAGAAAAAAGGTTAACAAAATTGTATCATAAATTATTCCCAAGTAGTCACAAGCTTTTAAAATATTCTACTTGTGTAGAACACGAGACAGGAAAACTGCTTCCCTGTTAGAGACAGTGCTGAGATGCCCTTTGGAGACTTCTGGTTGCTAGGATACGTATAAGAGAGTAGTACAAACATTTATTTGCAGGAATAGGGAACACACAGTACAGGAACTGGGATAAGAAGACAGATTTTTAAAATAAAGTTCACTATAGCCTTTTCCATGTTCTTATACGAAAATAAAATGAGATCAAGACGGGTTACAATAAATTCTTGACGGGCTGACACAAGATGAGTGAGGCTATAGATAATGATAAAACAGCGCTGAACCCTTGAGGCAGTTATGATCCTTGTACTATATTAAGGCATCCAGACATTCAAAAAACTTTCTTAAATGAAAGTGTAAAATTGTGACTTTATGTAAGACAGTATGCATCAACAACTTGAGGGAGGGTACCAAGGTACAAGGAAGTCTAAGGAGACGTCATTAGACTGAAGAAATTTCTGAGACGGTGAGTTTATATGACAAAGCAAGAAGTGGTAAGAGCCAAAGCAATAGCAAAGAAATGTGATATCAGGACACAGTGAGAAAGTCAGAAAACAAGCTACTTTTTTGTTTGTTTTTTTAAAGCTAGGCCTATGTCACAGGTAAGTTATCAGGCTGCCTACAAATACTTTATATGCTAGAAATGGTTCCGTGGATACGGGCCTTGCTGACACGAAGCAGCAGATGAAAGGAATGGGCATGTGGCCACACATTCTCAATTATCATCACTGACTACATTTTTCTAAAGGCAAAAGATAACCCACGACATTGTCAACCTTGAAGAGAATGAAGTTGAAGGTTTGCACATAATTTTCTCTTTCTGTTTCAGTTTTCAGATGTCCTATATCTTTGTAATAATTTGGCTGAGGTGAGAGTGAGTAAAAGAAATGGAAATGCTAACAGATGAACAGAAAGAAGACAATAGCTTCAGACACAGCTTCTCTTTTCTTCCTGTCAGCCAACAGTTTTACCTTTTCCATTGAATCAGCAAGAAAGAATAGCTCTGAAAACCACACAAAGAGGTGCCTTTCTTTTTTATTACAGAGAGAGTATCACATGGCTGCTCCAGCAAGCCTCTGCTGCCCGGGGCTACAGACGCACTGTTACCAAGGCCCCCGGGGGCACTGGGAGAAAGCCTTTCCCTCTAACCCTTTGAGAGTCACTACAATAGGATTTTAACTATAAGCAACTAAAAAAAAATGGAGGCCAGTTCACAAAAGGGATCGGGATAGCCCTTTATATGTAATTGTTAATGTTTCAAGCTCTACAGATTTATCTGTTTCTGAAGTTCAGACACTATGCTGAAATTCTTAAGCTGGCTGAACAAAGCTTCCGAACGGGCTGAATTTGATGGGTTCCTAGCCCTGCTGTGATAAACTACTTATTAATCTCAGTCCATTTGTGTTTATACAGAATATTCTTCTAGTAACAAAATAAATACATGTTTAATGCAGAAAAAGTTGAAAATCTATGAACTAACTCAAGATAACCACTGTGAACATGTGGGCGAACATCCTTTGAAGGAGCACAGCATTAGGAGTGTGGGTGCTTTGACTAGATGTTCTGGATGCAAATCTCCCTAAGCACTTGAGCACATTAGTTGGGCACAATTTGTGTGGACAACCTATTTACTCCCACTGAACCTCAGTCTTATTCTCCTCTGTAAAATATAGATAAAAATAGTTCCTATCTCATAGGGTATAATGAGAATTAAATGAGGCAATATATGCAAAATGCTGAGAACAGAGCTTAGCACATAGTTAAGTGTGTAAGCATTGGTACCTATTCTTTCTACGCAAATAGTTACACACACATTTCTTCCCCAATAAATGATTTCATATCATAAATCTTGTTTTGTAGCGAGCTTTGATCACCTAGGAATGGATTGCAAACATATTCCTGTATTCATAAATATCTTTTCACCATATACGGAGGACCCTTGGGAGAGCTGCTGCAGATAGTACCGAAGCACAGGTTGCCACGCTTTTATAGCACATGAACCCGCCACTCTTGGCACAGCTAGAGGAATAAGAAATCAATAACTGGGGCAAAGGCACAGCAGACATCCTCAAAATGTCCAGAAGCTCACGATGTGGCCTGGCAACTCTGCCCAAAGGTCATAACTAGGCAAAACCACTCAGAGCCTCTCTTGGGAAGACTGAAAGTGAGATATCCAGAGTCCACTGACAGGTGAGTGGTGACCAGGAAGGAAAAACGCAGAACAAAACGTGGTACGCAGAAGCCAGGAGGCTGAGGTTAGAAAGGCAGCTCCCCCACACTGGAAGGGAGGGGCAGGGCCACCAGTGCAGCCACCAGGCTGCCTGTGCTACAAGGCATTCCCAACATCCACCCACTGTGAGCAAGACCTGTCTGTGCACTGGGACCCAAGTTTTCATTTCTGCACAGCCTGGCTGGGCGGCTGCTGCACTACTGTCATGCTCTTCCTCATTTACTGAAGGCCCTGTAGGCATGCTTACTCCTAACAACCTGAACGTGCCTAACTCAACTGCATTTACGTGGCTGCTCTAGAGGTCACGTTAATAATAGTAATAATTGTAAAATACAAAAATTGTGTTTTCATTAGCACTTGCTGCGTGTTAAGCAGCGGGGATTCAATAGTGAGCAAGAAAGAATGGTACCTGACTACACGGGGTATAGACAGAGTCTAGCACAGAAGACTTAAGCAAGCAGTATCAATAAAGGATGATAAACACCATGATGCTAGGAGTGCAGATTGCACTGGGCGCACAGAAAGAACAAGTCTATGGGGTGGAATCGGAGACTTCATGAGAGAAGTAATTCTTAGATTAAGACAGAGTTAGCCAGATGTGCCAGATGCTGCAGACTGCTCACAATAGCATTCCCACACGTGTGGACTGCATGACCGCCAGTCTTGTGAAGTCAGCGAGCCCTGAGAGACCGACAGTGAACTGGATCAGTGTTTCCCATCAGGCCGCCCAAGAGTCCTGACCTCATTTAACAGGGAGGGCTGGTTTCTTCGGTGGGTAAGCATCTTTCAATACGGGAAATATTTAGAATGAAATATAGAAATGCTTGGGAATCAAAGTCATAGTAAATTCTATATTAAGAAGGAGACCAGACATATTTCATAATGTTTAAAAGAATTTGGCCTATAAGATTGTAACCTCAATTTTGAAACTATAATTAATTTATTTCTGACTTAAGATTTTAAGTTGGAAGTCTTAAGTTTACATACACCATGGGAATACTAGGGGGACCCTCAAAACCAGAATTATCTTCTGTAGGGCGGGGCCCTTGTAGTAAAGGCTTCCCCTGCTATGTGAGTTCTAGGAGCCCATCTGTAAACTGGCATTGTTGTGAGAGGCTGTGTTCAACTTCAGCGAATTTTTTTTGGAAGACTCTTTCAATGCATTTGCCCATTTCATGATGGGTGATTTGTGAGCAGCAGCACCTGCCCACACCGCACTGAGCGTTCAGCAGTTTCTGACCAAAAATGGCATGACCCCTGTGCCCTCCCCTCCCTATTCACCTGATCTGGTCCTGAGCGATGCTTCCTTTGTTTGTTTCCCTGTATGAAAAAATTTCTCAAAGGGAAACGTTTTGCTGATATGGAAGAGGTGAAACAAAAAAAACGGCAGAAGCAGTAAAAGGCATCAAAATCAACAAATTCAAAAACTGTTTTGAGCTGTGGAAAACATGTGTTAATAGGTGTATTGCATCAAATGGAGAGTACTTTTAAGATGACTAAAGTTTAAATATGTAAGAAAAATTACACAATTTTTTATAAATAAATTCCATTTTGTTTTTGGTCCTCCTCATATTTAAAGACTCTAAGACTTGTCTTCTTTGTAATTTTAATATATGAGATTCATAGAACATTTTTGTTGAAGAGTTTTGTAAGGTCTTTATTTTTTAAGTCAGATAACTGAAATTCTTTAAAAAGCAGTCAAACATGTAAAATCTGTAAATGCAACCTGAAACATCTGAAAGTCTTCAATTAACTGGTCTAAGTATTATCCAAAAGCCTCTTAAAAGTGACTAATAGTCCTGGCTGGTGTGGCTCAGTGGATTAAGTGCCAGCCTGCGAACCAAAGGGTCGCCAGTTCCATTCCTTATCACAGCACATGCCTGGGGTGCGGGTCAGAACCCCAGTTAGGAGTGTGTGAGAGGCAACCAGTCAATGTATCTCTCACACATTTCTCCCTCTCTTTCTCCCTCCCTTCCCATTTCCCTAAAAATAATTGAATAAAATATTTAAAAAGTGACTAGTAAAATCTCCTCTGCTTACAGAGCCATCTGATCTATAAGCATTATGAAAGAAGAAAGTTTTTGAATGTGTACAAGAAAAAAAGTCGTAACATTCTGAAAACTAAATATATCTTTGAATAGTGACTTCTGCTTACTGAAGCTACCCTTTAAGGGCAATAAAAAACATCAAGCTACATGCTCTCCGGTTCCAAGTCTTATTCTCTGTTGTTAGACATGGAATTGGGAAAACTAACCCCTCCGTTTTATTATGATGGAAGCCACTGGAAATTCTACCCTTTGTTCAGCCCTAAACCCTTTACTTCCTGTCATCATCAATATTCCTCGTGGTCCTCTACAGAGTCTGTGATCTGCAGGACCAGAGGGGACCAGAGAGTTACAAGAAGTAAATCCATGAATCCATATACAATCATCAACACACAGCCCACAGCCAAGACGGAGGCGCAGGTAGATACACTGTGCCTCCTGGCACAACAAAAAGGATAACAATCAATTTAAAAACAAAAAACAACCGTGACTGAAATGTTTGATTTTGTGATGACACATTTCTTTAATTTTATTGTTTGTACAAATATTTGTATTTGATAACTTATTCTAAAGTCTAAGCAGTCATAGACATTTCTTTATCCTCTCAATAGAATGGAATAAGGTACAAGGTATGGCATGACTCTCCTTGGACTGGAGGGGAAAATTTTGCTCAAAGTCAGACAGGACTCTTCAGGGCTGAGAATGGCAGGCTCAGTTTAATTTTTAAGCTCAAGATTCCCTTCAAGAGAGGAGGTAGATCAGACACTGAACATTTGAGAAATAGTGTTTGTTTATCTGTGTTAGGTCACTCACTTTCTCACGTACCAAGCACTTTACTCCTACTTCACTCTATTCTCCCTTTCACCTACTGAAGGACGGTGCGTAATTTCCGGGAAACAAAGGCGCGGCGCCCTATATCCGGTCCTACTCCTCACGGCATTTCTCGTGGCAATCATCTCGTTTTCTGCATCTTAGCGGCACTTGTATAACTAGGGACAGTTCAGCCACAACACTCAAAAACAAAACAAGAATACTAACAACAACTAATTAATATAAGCTTTCCCAAGACATGGCCAAATCCAAATGTCCTCTACAAAGGCAGAGTTGTCAGAATTCACCCCACAATTCCTAAAACCAAGTAGCAAGTTTGGAACAGGGTTTCTGAACTTTTTCCTATCTTTCAATTCTAGAACCATCGTTCTGTTTCAGGTCTTCCACCATGTCAGCGTACAACTGCCACAGTGCTCTGTCGAACATCACTTCTGCCTTAATGCCTTAGAACCTACCTACAGGAGCCAAGTGGACTGAAATCAGAAGGATGCAGCTGAGGTCCACCAACTGCCCTATCACACTTATTTGAATAGTCAAACCTCTGGAATCCTCCAAAAACAATGCTAGTAATTTCCACTTAGGGTGTTTCTTCAGGGTTTTTATTATTTCATCTGCCACAGAAGCATGCAATAATTACTTTCGGTTCACCTAGCTGTGTACTAGGCACAGAAAGGGAGGATTTAAATAGGAAACATAATCTTTGTCCTCAGAGACTGCAATCTAACTGCAGATACCAGATATATAATGAGAATGACAAGAATTCCTGGAGTATTCCAAGGGTAGGATTAGCCTAAATGGACTTCAGCAAGTGCTGGACCCAAAAGAAATGTAGAATTTAGACTTGTTCTAAGTGTCATTTTATATGTACTTAGAATCAGTCTTACATCCATCCCCTCTGGAACAAGAGAATGGGTCTAAAAACACGACTGATGTGGTGAGGGGAAGTAAATGGGAGTAACGAAACTTAAACCGCCAATTAGGAGTTTCTCAATGAGATAACATAAGCAGAGCAGAGCATGCTGTTGCCCCGAGACGGGAAACACTAGTTCCTTCTTCCTGGTTTTGAATTGCAATCTCTTTCTTAGTTTCCCCAACCTAACTGTAAGCTCTTGAAGTAAGGGAATAAGGGCCTAAGATTTTATTTCTTCTGACTGTTTCTTCTAGAGTATCTAGTTAGATATACTGGGCATAGCCCAGGAACAACGTATGTACTTTGAATATCATGTGATTAAACTTTTTTGAAAAAGATACTACTATCTCTCGAGCTGTGCCATTAACAGCTTCTGGCTAACAGAAGTGTTGCTTTAGCCACTGCTCTATGGCCAGGACTGAGGAAACATAGGAAAACCAGGGCCGCCTCCTCCTCATCCAAAGGTTAATGAAAATGAGCCATTTATACCAAGACAGCCTGCTCTTCTTATTTCTTAGGGCTGATGAACTATTTGATTCTTGATGTTCTGCTACAGGTAAGAGATGCCGTATTGGAAGAGATCCAAGGGAAATCACAGGGCTGTCTGGTATAATTAGATACAGGCACTACTATGAACCCTCGCCCTGCGTAGGGTAGTGCCTAAAAAACATTACCATGTCAGAACCTGATTGCAGGAGGCAATGGTAGCTGTTAAATGCCTTCTATGATCATGGGTACGTTTATCGGTGAGTGGTAACAAATGGAAAACTACACACAGGAAAGCTTCACGACCACAGGGTACACCGTGCTCTTTTTTCTCAGCGCATACCTCCTCACAGACTTCACGAACTGCTGCCACACTCGGCTCCTCTTCAGGCTCCATGCCTCCTCCAGGGACAATCCATCGGTCTGGGTGGCGACTGCTGCTGACGAGTAGCACCTGAAAGTCACACAGGTCACACGGGTGGATAAAAACCTCAAAAGTTACATTCATACAAATTGAGAGTTTAAACACCACAAAAGTAAAAGTATCTAAGACACCTCTGTTTATATCTTTCCCAATCACTTCTTGTGAGACATTTTTTATTTCTGTTTGAAAAAATAGACCACCTGCTCAGTAAAAGCAGAAGGGCATCTAAAGCAGTGCTGTTACTAACTCTGCTTTCATCTTAGACTCTGACACTCGTCCTATCTATACCCTCCTCCATTCCTTTCTCTAAAGCCATCTGAATGCACAGCTGACAAAAAAATTTAAAAAGATGGCCTACGATAAGCTTGCGAGTGTTGTGAAGGGCTGGCCAGAAGGAAAGAAGTCCTTAGCCATGGTTGGTGCCACAGTCCCGACACTTTCCGTCCAAGGTCTGCACTCCCGAGTGTCCAGCTCCTGCTCCATCAGCTGGCCAAAGGCCAACACAACACGCCAACAACCTAGGCTCTGAGTGTGCACTGAGAACCTAATTTCCTCATCTGTGTGAGAAATAGAAAAATTTCTTTTCATCATGCCTTGAGCTGAGATAACACAATTATTTTTTACCAGGAAATTTTATTAAGAAATAAAAAGAGCCCTGGCTGGTGTAGCTCAGTGGACTAAGCATGGGCCTGCAAACCAAAGGGTCACTGGATCGATTCCCAGTCAGGGCACATGCCTGGGTTGCGGGCCGGGTCCCTGGTAGGGGGCATGAGAGAGGCAACCACACATTGATGTTTCTCTGCTTCTCTTTCTCCTTTTCTTCCCCTCTCTCTAAAAATAAATAAATAAAATCTCCCCTCTCTCTAAAAGTAAATAAATAAAATCTTAAAAAAAACAGAAATAAAAAGAAAAGCAAACAAACACATAAACATATTGATATAGGATACAGTTTACTAGTTCAAACTTTAGCCATGGCTGAAATGAAATCTGGAATTTCCTTAGCCCCTCTTCCTTACCCCTCTCTAGGACAGATGCTAAGTAACCACAGTAGCTACACTCACTTGGGAGTAAAGTTGGGTCAGCATTATTTCCAAAACTAAACGAATCCTCAACTGTTCCCTAAACCACCACTTTCTGGCGAAGACTTCTGAGCCTCCATCTTTACCCCAAACTATATTACTTACCCTGCCCCTTCACCTCTAGTACACCCAGCACTTAACTTCTACTCTGCAGTCATCTTTGTTGCCTGAAAGAAAATATTACTTCCTGCCCTGACTGGTGTGGCTCAGTAGGTTGGGAGAAGTCTTGCAAATGGAAAGGTCACCAGTTGGATTCCCAGTGCCTGGGTTGTGGGTTTGGTCCCTGGTCAGGGCATGTACAAGAGGCAACCAACTGATGTTTCTCTCACTCTCTTTCTCCCTGTCTCTCCCTCTCTAAAAAAGAAGAATATACATATTACTTCCTTTCTAGCCCTTAGAGATTCCACCCCTGACTTCTGGTTACCTAGCTTCCAGTCATTTCCTCCCTCTCCCTTAAGGTATCTGCAACTACGAGCCCTTGGAAATTCTACCCTTTGTTCAGCCCTAAACCCTTTACTTCCTGTCATCATCAATATTCCTCGTGGTCCTCTACAGAGTCTGTGATCTGCAGGACCAGAGGGAACCAGAGAGTTACAAGAAGTAAATCCATGAATCCATATATAATCATCCACATACAGCCCACGGGAGGCGGCCAAGGTGGAGGCGTAGGTAGATACACTGTGCCTCCTGGCACAACAAAAAGGATAACAACCAATTTAAAAACAAAAAACAACCAGGACTACCAGAAAATCGAACTGTATAGAAGTCTGACAACCAAGGAGTTATAGAAGAAACATTTATCAAGACTGGTAGGAGGGGTGGAGATGGGCAGCTGGGGCGGACAGGACACATGGTGAGGCAGCAGCTGGTGGACCAGGCCGGTCCTACATTTGTATAAAGATAAAAAGTGGGCTTTTTCCGCCCGCTCCCCTCTCCCCTAGAGCGCTGCTCAGGCTGCACCATGCCCGCTAGAGCTCCGGGCTCCTGCTCAGCCAGCGCCACTGGTGTCTTCTTCCAGCCGCCATCACGATCATCTACCAGGACCTCATCAGTCACGATGAGACGTTCTCCAATATCTACAAGATCTGTGAGGTCGCAGATGGGCTGTGTTTGGAGGCAGAGAGGAAGACGGTCAGTAGAACAGAGGGTAACATTGATGATTCGCTTATTGGTGGAGATGCCTCTGCTGAAGGCCCCGATGGTGAAGGAACGGAAAGCACTGTAATCACTGGTATTGATATTGTCATGAACCATCATTTGCAGAAAACCAGCTTCACAAAAGAGGCCTACAAGAAGTACATCGAAGATGACATGAAATCAATCAAAGGGAAACTTGAAGAACAGAGACCAGAAAGAGTAAAGCCTTTTATGATGGGGGTTGCAGAACAAATCAGGCACATCCTTGCTAATTTCAAAAACTACCAGTTCTATAATCAACAAAAGCAAAAAGCAAGCAAAACTTAACCAGAGACATTGATATTAAGAACAATATAACAATAGCCAGGGGGGAGGGGACAATGGGGAGAAGGGTTTTCAGGAACCACTATAGAGGACACATGGACAGATCCAAGGTTGGGGAGGGGGGCAGGAAAGGGAGGTGGGATTGGAGGGGGAGGGAAGGGGAGAGGATGCAGACAACTGTAATTGCACAACAATAAAGTAAAAAAAAAAAACCTACTAGTTCTTTATTGGTGAAAACATGAATTCAGATGGCATTGTTGCTCTGCTGGACTACCATGAGGACGGTGTGACCCCATATATGACTTTCTTTAAGGATGGTTTAGAAATGGAAAAATGTTAACAAATTTGGCAATTTGGATCTATCACCTGTCATCATAACTGGCTGCTGTTTTTCATCCACACACCAGGACTAGGACAAATGGGACTGATATTACCTTGAGCTCTTCATTTATTTATGGAGAGGAGGCACTGTTTTTAAGAAAAATGTGTCATGTAGGTTGCTTCAAAATAAAATGCATTTAAATTTAAAGAAAAAAAAAAAGGGAGGAACAACTGGGGAGTGAGCAATACAGACTATGCAACCCAGGGTTCCAGCACTGGGAGTTAAAGCCTCATAACCTTTGGCTATAAAAACCTGTGGGGGTTGTGGCAGCGGAAGAAACAGCCAGTCTCTCAGGAGAGTCTGTTTGAGTGGCCCAAGGAGTCCTAGAATGTACACAAGCCCACCCACCTGGGAATCAGCACCAGGGCAGCAACTGGAAGGGCGCCAGTTGCTTGCAGGAAGCAGGGGAAGTCACTGAAAGCAGGGTGAGAGCCAAGTAAGCTGCATTGTTCCCTCTCTGACCCCTCCCCCTTCCACACAGTGCCACAACTAGGGAGAAGCGGGTTACCCCGCCCTGTCAAACACCTAAGGCTCCACCACTTACAATGTAACAGGTGAGCTGAGTCAAAGAAATATGGCCCAAGTGAAAGAACAGATCAAAGCTCCAGAAAAACACTAAGTGATGAAGAGATAGCCAACCTATCAGATGAAGAGTTCAAAACACTGCTAATCAGGATGCTCACAGAAATGGTTGAGTATGGCCACAAAATATAGGAAGAAATGAAGGCTGTATAAAGTGAAATAAAGAAAAATATACAGGGAACCAACAGTGAAGGGAAGGAAACTGGGACTCAAATCAACAGTTTAGAACAAAAGGAAGAAATTAACATCCAACCAGAACAGAATTAAGAAACAAAAATTCAAAAAAATGAGGAGAGGCTTAGGAACCTCCAGGACAACTTTAAATGTTCCAACATCCAAATCATAGGGGTGCCAGAAGGAAAAGAGGAAGAGCAAGAACATGATCAAGTGGGATTTATTCCAGGAATGCAAGAATGCTACAACATTCGCAAATCAATAAACACAATTTACCACATAAACAAAAGGAAGGATAATAACTGCATGATTACATCAATAGATGCAGGAAAAGCGTTTGATAAAATCCAGTACCATTTATGGCCCTGGCTGGTGTAGCTCAGTGGATTGAGCACGGGCTGGGAACCAGAGGGTCCTGGTTCGATTCCCAGTCAGGGCACATGCCTGGGTTGCGGGCCAGGTCCCCAGTGAGGGCCATGTGAGAGGCAACCATACATTGCTATTTCTCTCCCTCTCTGTCTCCCTCCCTTCCCCTCTCTCTAAAATAAATAAATAAAATCTTAAAAAAAAATATTATAAAAAATCCAGTACCATTTATGATTAAAAAACTCTCAGCAAAGTGGAAATAGAGGTAACGCACCTAAACATAATAGAGGCCATATACGACAAACCCAAGCCAGCATTACACTCAACAGGCAAAATCTACAAGGGTTCCCTTTAAGATCAGGAACAAAACAGGGATGTCTGCTTTCACCTCTCTTATTCAACATAGTACTGGAAGTCCTAGCCACAGCAATCAGACAAGAAGAAATAAAAGGCATCCAAACTGGAAAGGAAAAAGTGAAACTGTCTTCATTTGCAGATGACATCATACTGTACATAGAGGACCCCAAAGATTCCACCAAGAAACTACTAGAACTGATAAATTCAGAAAAGTAGCAGGACACAAAATTAATATTCAGAAATCAGTTGCATTTTTATATGCCAATAACAAACTAACAGAAGGAGAAATTAAGAAACAATCCCATTCACAACTGCCTCAAAAAGAATAAAATACCTAGGAATAAACCTAACCAAGGATGTAAAAGACTTGTATTTGGATATTAGAAAACACTGAAAAAAGATACAAGCAAGTGGAAGCACATACCATGTTCACGGATAGGACGAAGTAACAACATTAAAATGTCCATAGTACCCAAAGCAACCTACAGATTCAATGCAATTACTATCACAATTCCAATGATGTGCTTCACAGAACTAGAACAAATATTCCCAAAATTTATATGGAACCATAAAAGGCCTCACATAGCAACAGCAATCCTGAGAAAGAAGAACAAAGTTGGAGGAATCACGCTACCTAATACCAAACTATACTACAAGGCCATAGTAGTCAAAACAGCTTGGTACTGGCACAAAAACAGGCACATAGAACAATGGAACAGTGGAGAGACCAGAAATAAACCACACCTTTATAGTCAATTAATATTCGACAGAGGAAGCAAGCACATTCGATGAGCTAAAGACAATTTATTCAATAAATGGTGTTGGAAAAATTGGATAGATACATGCAGAAAAATGAAACTAGACCATCTTCTTACACCACACAAAAGAATAAATTCAAAATGGATCAAAGACTAAATATTAGACTCCAAACCATAAAAAAATCCTACAAGAAAACATAGGCAGCAAAATCTCAGACATTGCTCATAGAAAATTTTCATTGGATATATCTCTTCAGGCAAGGGAAACAAAAGAAAAATAAACAAATGGGAGTTCATCAAACTGAAAAGGTTTTGCACTTTTTAGTGCAAAAGGAAATCAACAACAAAATAAAAAGACAACCCACAGAATGGGAGAACACATTTGTTGATACATCTGATAAGTGGTAAATATAAAAAATTTATAAACTACTTACAAAAATCAAAACCAAAAAAACAAACAACCCAATTAAAAAATGGGCAAAGAACCTGAACAGATACTTCTCCAAAGAAGACACTTCTCCATACAGATGGCCAACAGACGTAGGAAAAGGTGTTCGACGTCACTAATCATCAGAGAAATGCAAATAAAAACCACCATGAGATACGATCTCATACCTGTTAGAGTGGCTATCATCAATAAATCAAAAAACAATACTTGCTGGCAAGGATGTGGAGAAAGGGGAACCCTTTTGCACTGTTGGTGGGAATGCAGACTAGTGCAGCCACTGTGGAAAGCAGTGTGGAGATACCTCAAAAAATTAAAAATGGATCTACCTTTTGACCCAGCAATCCCACTTCTGGGAATATAGCCAAAGGAACCCAAAACACTAATGAGAAAAAACTTAAGGACCCCTATGTTCATTGCGGTGTTATTTACAATCTCCTAGATATGGAAGCAGCCCAAGTGTTCATCAATAGATGAGTAGATAAAACAACTATGGTGTATTTACACAATGGAATTCTACTCGTCCATAAAAAAGAAGAAAATGTTACCCTTTACAACAGTATGGATGGACTTGGAGAACATTATGCTAAGTGAAATAAGCCAGTCAGAGAAAGACAAATACCATGTAAGTTCATTCATATGTGGAATCTAATGAACAAACTGAACTAACAAGCAAAACAGAGACAGATTCATAGATGGAGAACAGATGACAGCTAGTTGGTGGTGGAGGTTAGGAGGTGGAAGGACTGAGCAAAAAAGGACTCATGGACATGGACAACAGGGTGGTGATTGCTGGGGGAGGTGGGGGTATAAAGGGACTAAATGGTAATAGAAAAAATATAATTAAGATTATATACATTTTTTAAAAGAACAACATGAAGGTTTCACAAAATTTTGCTTTTATTTTTTATCTTATTATTTTCTTTTAGGGTTGACAGAGCCAGCTGAGATGATATTTTGGAGAGAAAAAAACCACATGATTTAGTTGGGGGGTGTAAACTCCTCTACCCCAAGGGTGAGCTGAGGACTGGGGCTGAGCCTATGCCCATCATTCTCCCCTACACAGCTCCTTTCCCACAGGCTCTCAGGGCAGTAGGGACCACAGTAGTTGTTCACTTGGACAAGACATCAGATGACTCAAATACCAGCTTCCCATCTCAGGTTTCGATCTTCTTCACAACCACTCTCTTGGAGGAGCTGGTGCTGGTGCTGCTGAAGGAGCAAGAGCCCCTACCAGAGCCCAGGTTGGTTTGGAAACCCAGGTCATAGCTGAGGTTCCCGTAAGCTGGGCTCAGCCCACCTGAGTAGTCACTGATGGTCTTGGTATGTATACTCATGTTCTGTATCCCAGACTCTAGCCGGTTTCCCTCACCCTCCAGTAAGTTGTGGTAGGTGGCGATCTCCACATCCAGAGCTAGCTTGATGTTCGTAAGTTGGTACTCATGCAGCTGTCAGGCCATGTCCTGCTTAGCGGTTCTCAGAGTGACCTCCAGCTCAGCCACCTTTGCCTGAGGATCCTTGACAGCCAGCTCCCCATACTGCTTGGCATCAGTGACGGTGGTCTCCAGAGAAGCCCTCTGACCTCTGAGGCCCCTGATCTCAGCCAGGAGCTGGCTAATGTTCCAGTTCATCTCAGAAATTTGTCTTTGTGCAATGCAGGTCATCTCTGTGCTTCCCAGACAATGTCTGCAGCTCCTCATATTTGATCAGGTACACAGTCCCAGCCTCAGCTCAGCTGTGGTTGGCTATCTCTTCATACCTTGACCTTGACGATGATGCCATCCAGTTCCAGGGAGTTGTTGTTGTCCACGGACAGTACCACGGACGGACAGTACCAAGGACATGTCAGAGATCTGGGACTGCAGCTCACTAATCTTCTCATCCTACAGCTGCCTGTAGAAGTTGATCTCATCAGTCTGCCCTTCCAGGTGTGACTCCAGCTCAATCATGTTCATGTAAGCCTCATCTACATCCTTTGTGATGAGGACAAATTCTTTCTCCAACTCTGTGTGCTTACTGATCTCACTCTTGTACTTCAAGTCCTCCACCAGCCCCTGCATGTTGTCAACTTCCGCCTCCAGCCTCAGTTTCTCTTGGGCCAGTGTGTCTAGCTACCACTGAAGGTGGTTGATGTAGCTCTTGAACATGGTGTCCATGTTACTGTGAGTCGTTTTCTGCTGCTGTGAGAAGTTCCACTTGGTCTCCAGAACCTTACTCTGTTGCTCCAGACTCTGCACCTTATTGATGAAATGAAACAAACCTGTCGTTGAGGCTCTTGATCTGCTCCTTCTCTTGGTTGTGCACAGCCTGGATGCTGGGGTCCACCTCAGCTTCAGGGGCTCAGTGGGCTCTGGTCACTATGGGCTCTGTGATACTCCCCATACTCCCAGCCTTGCTGTAACCCCTAGCCAGATTCACTTTGGTGTCCAGGACAACCAGGAAACGGCTGAGGAGCTGATGTGGGTGCAGGGCCCATTTGAGTATGAGCAACTGCTAAGGTCTAGGGGCCAGAGGTGTTCACTCTGTAGGTCTTATTGGTCACCCTTGTGGTCATGGTGGAGGCTAGAGTAGAGGTGAAGAGGCTGAACCAGACAGAGATTCAAGAGGAAGCCAAAAGGTTGCCTGAGCTTTTGTCTTTAAAGAGTCCTCAATGGACACTTGCTTTATACCATATACAAAAATTAACACAGAACGGAATAACAACTTAAATGTATGAGCTAAAACAATAAAACAGAGTTAAATCTTCATGACTTTGAATTTGGCAAGATATGCCAAATTCTTAGACATGACACCAAAAGCATTAGCAACAAAGGGAAAAATAAACAGGACTTCATCAAAATTAAAAACTACTGTGCTTCAAAGGGCATTAAGAATGTGAAAAGAAAGAACAAACTGGCTGGTACAAAATAGACAGGGGGAGGTTAAGAACAGTATAGGAAATGGAGTAGCCAACGAACTTTTATGCATGACCCATGGACATGAACTAAGCGGGGTGGTACTGGAGGGAATGGGGTGGTGCTGGGTGGAGGGCGGCAAAGGTGGGAATATTGGGACAACTATAATAGCATAATCAATAAAATATATTTTTTAAAGAAAGAATGTGAAAAGATGACCTACAGAGTGGGATAAAAAGTCATCTATGTGATAAGAGTGTAATATCCAAAATATATAAAGAACTCTCACAACTCAACAACAAAAAGACAAGTATCATTTATCCAAAGAAAACATACAAATAGTCAAGAGGCACATGAAAAGATGCAACATCATTAATTACTAGGGAAATGCAAAGTAAAACCACCATGAGATACCACTTTATACCCATTAGAATAGCTGTAATTTTAAAAATAACAAATACTGACAGAATGTAGAGAAACTGGAACCCTCATCATTACTGGTAGGAATGTAAAACAGTTCAGGCACTGTGAAAAACAATTTGGTGGTTCCTCAGAAAGTTAAACATAAAATTAAAATACAATCTAGGAATTCCACTCTCAGACCTGAAAATCCCAAAGAACTAAAACAGGTACTCAAACACTTACACACGAATGTTCAGGGCAACATTATTCACAAAAGCTAAAAAGGAGAAGTAATTCAAATATCCATCAGTGAATGAACGGATAAACAAAATGTGGCTACACAGTGGATGAACTTTGAGAACATTATGCTAAGTGAAAGCCAGAATCAAAAAGTCACACACTATGATTCCACTTTTATGAAGTATGCAGAACAGGTAAATCCACACAGATAGAAAGCAGGCTGATTGTTACCAGGGACTGGGGGAAAGAAAAAATGAGGAGTAACTACTTAAGGTACAGGGTTTATTTTGGAATGAGAAAAGTGTTTTGAAACTAGATAGAAGTTTCAAAAACACTCGGTTGCTAAATGCCACTGACTTCTTCATTTAAAATGGTTAATGTTATGCTATATGAACATAACAATAAAATAAAACTGGTTTTAAGATTACAGTATTCTTTATTTTTTTAACATTTTATTTATTTATTTATTTTTTTTAGTGAGGGGGAAGGGAGAGAGAAAGAGAGGGAAAGAAACATTGATGTGCAAGAAATACATCGATCATTCCCCCAACTGGGGACCCTGGGCAGGTGGCTTGGTCAGTTGGAGCATCATCCTGTACACCAAAAGATTGTGGGTTTGGTATGCAGTCAGGGCATGTATTGAGGTTGCAGGTTCTATTCCTGATCAGGGCACATACTGTTGGTTACGGGTTCAATACCTGGTCAGGGAGCATATGGGAGGCAACCAATTGATGTTTCTCTCTCACATCAATGTCTGTCTGTCTGTCTCTCCCCCCCTTTCCTCTCTCTCTCTCTACAAATCAATAAACATATCCTAGGGATTAAAAAGAAGAAGAAAGAAAAATAACATCACGTAATCTGGGTTTTAGAAAAGTCACTCTGACTTGGGCTGGTGATAGACAAGTCTGGTAACAGAACAGGTTTCTGCAGTTAATTCAGGTTGAAAAAGAATGAGGCGAGAAGTGGGAGTTAGAAAAAGTGACAGACACACAAGAGGAAGAACCCACAGGACCGGGTGACTGACAGGGTGGGGGCTGGGTCAGTAGTGGAGCTGCCCTCCGCGGGGGAACGTGGGAGGGTCAGCGGAGGAGGGAGCCGCAGGGAGGCTGCACAGAAATTTGCAGCAAACAGAACACAGAAATTTGCTAGTTCGTGAGATGTCTAATGAATATTTCTAGTTGACAACCATAAGAATATTTCAAGTTGGAGACAGATTTGGAAAACAATAGTCTCAGGCTCTTCCAGCCGAGATGAGACTAACCAATGGGGACTGTGTGCATGTGCCGAGCGCTAGTTCGGGGAGCTATCCCCACTACCCCTACCTACCCCTGGTGTCATGCAAGTTTCCATTCCCACCACCAAGAGTATATATAGCAGTAGGAAAGATATTCCAGGTAACCCAGATTATTAAAGTTCTGGAAATAGTTTTCTTAAAAATTAGATTATTTATGGTGATAATCTACATGATGGGAAATCCTGATTAGCAAGCTCTGTATCTTAGACATATTACTAATTTCCAGGAAATTGCATGCAAGAATGCACCTAACACGACCTCAATTCCAACAATGCAATGCCCCAGCAGCTGACAGCCCCTCAGCCCTGCTGCTACTGCCAGAGAGCTCTTCTAGAATCTCAGATGGCATCAGGACTGCACCCTATCGAATCTGTGACATGACTTGTGGACTGCTCTTTCTAATCATTTATGTGTCCTTTCTTAAAAATAAGACCAACGAAACAGTGAATAATTATCTGCACTTGTTTGGGTTCCAGATAAATAGCAGTTGCCTTTTTTTTTTTTTTTTTTTTTTAACAGAACAGCTGCCTTAAGTTCTTATGCACAACAACCCTATGTTTAGAAGATGAGTAAAGCTGAGTATGAGGTGAAATAACCTGTTCAAATTAAATCAGTGAATTATCACAGGGCCAAGCATTAGTATTTTCAGTTCCTAGATTTTTAAAGCCCTTTTACTCATTAGTTTCTACCCCTCCACCCCGACACACAGGAGCTCAAAATACTACTGAAGGAGGAACAAGTAGACATAAACAGTTTACAAAATGCCTTATAAAAATCCCTTCACTTTATCTAATCAGTTTTATTTATTTAACAAAAAAGGAAATTCTGTGCCTTCTCCAAAGAAACACTATGCTGTGAACAGACATTCTGGCAATTTTGGGGAGCAATGAGGCATTTGAAGAACAATATGAAAAGGCAGTGACACACACGAACTATTACCAACAGATAAAATTTCTTAAGTATGAGTCCCAGGGGATCGAGTATAATACTAGACTTCTAAGTGAGAGTATCCTGCTCTGTCTTCCCAAATTAATGTCTAAATATCAAGATAAGTACACGTAAACTTTATATTGTCTGGTATTCAGTGACTTTTAATTTCTAAAAAGAAGACTAAAATAACAAGTAAGCTTGGTCATATCTGCAGGTTATATAAAACCAAAGACTGAAAGTACACTGTTGAATATAATTTACTGGAACATCCAATGTGTTCCTATAAACCTTGACCGCCCCCCCCCCACCTCTTGTAAATACGGAAAGAAAACAGACTAATACAAAGGGGAAATAAATAATAGCAGGTAGTATTCATTCAGTTTCCACTTTAAGCCATGTGCTGGCTTTTTACATATACTTCTTAAAGCTTTTGTTTTTTTTAGAGAGAGGGGAAGGAGGGAGAACAAGAAGGAGAGAAACATCAATATGCAAGAGAAACATAAGAAACATCTCAATCAGTTGCTTCTCATTTGCCCCCAACTGGGGACCTGGCCCGCAACCCAGGCATGTGCCCTGAGTGGGAATCAAACAGCAACCTTTCAATTTGCAGGCCGGTGCTCAACCCACTTCGCAATACCAGCCAGGGCTGGTTTTTTACATATTCTATTTTTACTATACTATCTCTATTTTCAAGCAACCATGCAAGCCAAGTATTACGTAATTCTCGCCATTACAGCACTGAGGTAATGGAGCCTTAGATTACTTGGCGAGGGGGCAAAGGGCACAGAAAGGGTCCGTGCTGAGCCAGGGTTCAAACCACGGTCTGCACGCCTGACTGGGACCGCCAAGCCACTGAGAGCCCATTAAATCCACGGTGCAGCTAATCCACATCAACTGCCACTGGGTAAAAGCCACGACACCGTTTTCTTCAGGCCAGGTATAAGGAAAAGAAAGAGACGGAGAAGGTGTTTTAATCTAATCTTTGATTCAAATCAAGGATTTTCAATTTTCTCTCCCAGGTGCAGAGAGTATTTACTTATTCATTAGCTCTTTCCGGCAGAGTTGTCTTACACATAGAGGGGTATGTCTCTTTGTCTTATACACAGACAGGACCTTCGTACATTTTCTTTTCTGAAAGCATTTATAAATATATATAAATAAATAAAAAAAATGAATACTCATTTGCAATAAGAAGCTCAGCTATTCTTCACATTTGTCTGGAAACTAGCATGTATAGGGAACACCTTACTTGAGTATTTGTTCCACACACAACTGCTGTCCAGTCATTATTTGCTTTAGAAACGAGCTGAAGCATGGGGGTGAGTGTTGGGGGCAGAGATGCACAAAATCACATACAACCTGCCCTTGAACAGCCCGCCTTCCATTGCAAGGGCTGGGACCTGGCCCACAAGGCCAGATCTAGCATACCATCTGTTTTTGGAAGGCCCATGTCCCAAGAATAGTCTCTCAAAATGTTGAAAAAAATCAAAAGAAGAGTATTTTGACATATGAATTTATATGAAATTCAAATTTCAGTGTCCATAGATAAAGTTTACTGAAACACAGCTATGCTCATTCACTCACCTGCAGTATATGACTGCTTTCAAGCTACAACAGTGAAGCTGAGCAATTTTGACAGAGACATGTGGTCCACAAAGCCACAAATGTCTACTACCTACTACTGTCCTTTGTAAAAAGTTTTCTAAACCTCGATCTAATGAAGGGCCTGAGCAGCCACAACTTCATGTTGGTAAGAACTATTATGGAGGAAATAAGATTCTGAGACGGTCCCAGAACACTTTCAGGAGGGAAAATTTTAGCTGGGCCTAGAGGAGGAATTTAGTGAGCCCAGAAAAAAGAGGTGTTCCAGGCAATGGACATTGCAATTGCCAAAGGCAGATGCAGGAAACGGCATCTAGGAGATGCTGAGAAACTCAGGTAGTTTGATGTGGTGTGGGGTGCATGATGGAAGGAGGCTGCTAAATTTGACTGGGACCAGTATAAAAAGTTCATACGGTGAGTGCACTAAAGAGTTACGGCAACTGAGAATCCTCCCTGGTTTTGGGGAGGAAATCATCAATCTTACTTGTGTTTCGGAAGCCTGAGTCTGGAGGCTGAATGAGTGATGAACTGGAGGTGGGATGAACAGATCAGTTAAAGAGGATAAGGGATCTGGATATAATCAGTATCCCTGGAGATGGGAAGCAGCAAGTGGACTCAAGTCATATTTAGGAGACAGGTGACAGGAACAGGCAACTAATCAGAGATGAGGCTGCCATGAAGGGGATGCAGAGGCTATGGCAACTTACTGGGGTCAACAGGTAGACAAGAGATACCTATTTCTCAAGAGAGATAAATACAGGAGGGGATCATGTGAAAAAGAAAAAACAGTTGGAGGTACCTACAGCAGAAGTTAGGCTTCCTACACTCTCTGAATATGATAGGAACTTCAAAACCTCAATTTAAATGTCCATTTGAAAGGATTCACCCAAGAAACAATGATTGTTTCTGTACAGTGCAACTGGCGGGGCTGAAGAGGAGACATTTCACTTTAAAACCCTGTGTAAGCTTAAATATTTTAGAATAAGCACATAAGACTTTTCTAACTGACCAAGAAGAATGCCAAGCATTATAGTTTAGCACATTTCTGAAAGCCAAATGGAGTGAATGAAATATTTAGAACATTCAAGTTTCTGGAGGCCATTAAAACAAAGCCACCGCCAACAGCATTCCTGACACCCATAAAACTACATCATTCACCCCTCCCCACCCCACACAGTCTTAAAACAATAGGATTACACTGTAAAAAGGCAGGTATTGTGTCCCCAAAGTAGAATCAACACATTAATCACATTTCAATCCAATTTAAGATGTCAAAGTTTAAACCACAGCTGTATGCTGTCTACTTTAAAGAGAAGGTCAGTCAGGAGATGGATTACAGTTCTGCCTTTTACCCCAATCAGTCACACAACAGGGAAGAAAAAAAGAAAAACACTCTCTCTAGACTTTAGCTTTCCCAGTTTTAAAATGAGGTGGTCCAAATAATCTCTAAAACCCCATCAGCATTAACATTCTATTGTTCTATGTATACATACATGGATGTGTCTAGAATATGGTTCCTACTTCTACTTTTTTGAGAATCTATTTTTTCAACAGCACACACCGCACAAGCCTTATCTCCTACCGTTGTCCCAGATATGCTTCTTACGAAGACTTCCCGAGATATTCTAGCATACACGAGTATACTTATTTTTCTTTCCTCTTTGTTAACCTCAACAGTAACCCATCATATGCACTGCTCTACCTTACTTTTTCACTTAAATTATAAAGATCATTTTATCAGTACATACTGAAGAGCCTCTTCTTTAAACAAAATTACCATTTGGTATTTTTAAAACTTTAGGAAATTCCAAACTTACATAAAAGTAGAGAGAAAAAATAATAAATATCCAAGTCTTCATTACTCAGCTTCAATTATTAACATTTCACTTATTGTGTTTTATTTACTGGTACCCCACTCCCAGAGTCTGTTAAAGCAAATCCAGGATATCAGTATGTGTTACCACTAAATACTTCAGTTATGTATCACTAAAAGAACTTTAAAAAAAATACCACAATTGCATAATAAATATCAAAATTATTAGTTCCTTTTAATAATCTAATAAACAAGTCATATTCAAATTTCTCCAACTGTTTCAAAAACACTATTTTACAACTGGTTTATTTATATGAAGATTAAAATCAGGTCCAAACACTGCATTTGGTTGATATGACACCCAATCTAAAATAGTTCCTTAGTCTAAAACGGTTCCTTCTCCTGCCCTGAGTGCTGGGACTCAGTGGGTTGGAAGTTGTCCCGCAAACTGGGAGGTCATCAGTTACATTCCTAGTCAGGACACATCCCTCAGATAGGGGAGTTGCAAGAGACAGTCGATTGGTATTTCTCTTGCACATTGATGTTTCCCTCCCTCTCTTTCTCCCTCCCTTCCTCTCTATCTAAAAATAAATAAAAAATAAAATAGTTCCTTTTCCTGGCCCTTTGTTTTCAAGCCATTTATTTTACTAATGCCTTTTCTTGTGGTAATATTCAACCTCTTCCTTTATCCTCCCATATTTCCTGTATCCAGGTCAGTATCTGGAAGCCTAATCAGGTCTGCAATTGAGTTTTGGCAAGAAAACTTCACTGAAGGTGGCCACCACCTCCTATAGCATCACACTGGGTGATATGTAAGATCTGGAAACACTTTTAGTGAAGAGAAGCCGAAACTTTGGTTTCAAGTGTTGTCACACGATCTATCCATTACAGAGTTCACCATCAACCTTTCATTCCGTGGTTTTAGCCAAAAAGTCCATATGGTTTGGCCAAAAAACCCATTAGGTTTTTTCTATAAAATAACAGACACATTTTTCATTTTCACCAATAACTTTATTGATTTAGATATTTCGAGTATGTGTGCTACTCCTACATGGTATAATGTTGACTGTTCTTAGTTAACGTCTTGATTTGATCACTATCTACTTCAACTAGTCAACTGGACTGTGGAGCTACGTCCATCAAGGCATCTCCAGCACAAAGCTTCCCAAACCACATCTGACACACTCAATTAGTCATAGCACCTTCTCCATATGCTGCCCAAATCTTTTTGCATTTTAGTTGCATTTTTACTTTTCTTTTTTTTTTTTAAGATTTTATTTATTTTTAGAGAGAGGGGAAGGGAGGGAGAAAGAGAGGGAGAGAAACAGCAAAGTATGGTTGCCTCTCACATGGTCCTCACTGGGGACCTGGCCCGCAACCGAGGCATGTGCCCTCACTGGGAATCGAACCAGGACCCTTTGGTTCCCAACGCGCGCTCAATCCACTGAGCTACACCAGCCAGGGCAGCATTTTTACTTTTCTTGAAATAATAAAGCATAGTATGCTAGAAATGTTGTGTATTTTCTTCCATCTTCAATATTAAATGGCTACATAAAAATTCACCAATTATAGAAGACTTCTGGCCAAGATGGAGATATAGGCATACACACCGTGCCTCCTCGCACAACTAAAAGAAGGACAACAAATTCAAAAACAAAAACCAACCAGGACTGACATAAAATCGAACTGTATGGAACTCCAGCAACCAAGGAGTTAAAGAAGAAACATTCATCCAGATCAGCAGAAAGGGCTGTGACGGCAGCAGGCAGAGAGGCCTCAGGGCAAGGCAGCAGCTGGCGACCCAGCAAGGCTGTGGCTGGTGGAGCGGGTGGTCTGACATTTCCATGTGGATAAACCAGGAGGAACAACTGGGGAGCAAGAAAGACCACGCAACCCAGGGTTCCAGCGTGGGGAAATAAAGTCTCAAAATCTCAGACTGAAAACCTGTAGGGGTTGAGGGGGTGGGAGAAATTCCAAGCCTTACCAGAAAGTTCACTGGAGAGACCCACAAGGCCCTGGAATGTACACAAACCCACCCACCCAGAAATCAGCACCAGAAGGGCCCAATTTGCTTGTGGAAGTTACTGAAAGCAGGTAGAGAGCTGAACAAGCAGCACTGTTCCCTCCCGGAACCCTCCCCCACATACAGCACCACAACGTGAAGTCATAGAGTCGTGGGTTGCCCCGCCCTCCTGTACCTAAGGCTACGCCCCTCACTATGTAACGGGCACACCAAGACCAAAAAAAAAAAAAGGCCCAAATGAAAGAACATACCAAAACTCCAGAAAAAATACAACTAAGCAATGAAGAGATAGTCAACCTATCAGATGCACAGTTCAAAAAACTAGTGATCAGGATGCTCACAGAATTAGTTGAGTATGGTCACGAAATAGAGGAAAAAATTGGGCTATGCAAAGTGAAATAAAGGAAAATGTACAGGGAACCAACAGTGATAGGAAGGAAACCAGGACTCAAATCAACGGTTTGGACCAGAAGGAAGAAATAAAAAGTCAACCAGAAAAGAATGAAGAAACAAGAATTCAAAAAAATGAAGAGAGACTTAGGAACCTCCAGGACAACTTTAAACATTCCAATATCTGAATCATAGGGATGCCAGAAGGAGAAGAGGAAGAGCAAGAAATTGGAAACTTATTTGAAAACATAAGGAAGGAAAACTCCCCCAATCTGGCGAAGGAAATAGACCTCCAGGAAGTCCAGGAAGCTCAGACAAGAATCCCAAAAAAGTTGGACCCAAGGAAGCACACACCAAGGCACATCATCATTACATCACCTAAGATTAAAGATAAGGAGAGAATCTTAAAAGCAGCAAGAGAAAAGGAGACAGTTACCTACAAAGGAGTTCCCATTAGACTGTCAGCTGATTTCTCAAAAGAAACCTTACAGGCAAGAAGGGGCTGGGAAGAAGTATTCCAAGTCATGAAAGGCAAGGATCTACATCCAAGATTACTCTATCCAGCAAAGCTATCATTTAGAATGCAAGGGCAGATAAAGTGCTTCACAGATAAGGTCAAGTTAAAGGAGATCATCATCACCAAGCCCTTATTATATGAAATGTTAAAGGGACTTATCTAAGAAAAAGAAGATCAAAAATATGAACAGTAAAATGACAACAAACTCACAACTATCAATAACCAAACATAGAAAACAAAAACAAAAACAAAGCAAACAACTAGAACAGGAATAGAATCACAGAAATGGAGATCACATGGAGGGTTATTGGCGGGGAATGGGGAGGGTAGAAAGAGGGAAAAGGGTCAAGGAATAAGAAGCATAACTGGTAGGTACAAAACAGACGCGGAGGTTAAGAATAGTATAGGAAATGGAGAAGCCAAGAACTTGTATGTACAACCCATGGACATGAACTAAAAGGGGGGTGGGGGGATGTGAGCGGGAGGGAGTGTGCAGGGCAGAGGGGAATAAAGGATGGAAAATGGGACAACTGTAATAGCATAATCAATAAAATATATTTAAAAATTTAAAAAATTCACCAATTTTGATTTTTAAAAAAGATACACACTAATAGGACAGCTGTCACAATTCAATCTAACAGAACTGTTTCGAATGAAGTTAAGGAAACTAAGTGCTACCAGAGTCATCTGACCAAAAAAACCCATAGGAACTTTTTGGCCAACCCAATATTATCAACAGCCATTATTACATTATGATACACAAGTGGTAATTTTCTAATTCTATCATCCCTTCTATATTTATTAATTTGCTGGAATTCTATAATTCTATAATATAAAAACGGAAGTTAAATGCTTAACGACTTCTCCTTATTTATTTCATGTGTTTCAATCAATTGCAGTCATTAATCTTTTGATGCTTCCATCTTTAACTAGTAAGAGCTGCTTTAGGTTGGCTCCTGTCTCCTTTTTTCTCCAGCATTACATTATAAACATTTTCAAACACACAGCTAAACTGAAAGAATTGTACAGTAAACACCCACACGCCTACTACCTAGATTCTACTGATATTTTAGAAGTCTTATTCTTTCTTTCTGATATGATGTAGATCTTTAATCTCAGTTAGTTTTCTTGTTTTTTGTCATTGCTAGATTATCTCTGGCTCAGCTTAAGCATTGCCTGCCCTAGATCTGAATTCAGCCATTTTCTTAAGTAGCCCTGGTTCCTGTTACTGGGAAATGATATTTAAAGACCTCAATGTAGTACTAGCTGCTATTGTGTTATCAATGCTTCTAAGACTTTTCAATTATAAATAAAATAATAAAGAATAATTGAAGAGAAAAATTAATTATGGGTCATACTAATATTTCCCTTCAGATTTAAAGTTACTGAGCTTTTAAACTTCTTGGATTCCATGCTCTTTTATGCTAAAGATAACATCAGTCTAACTATTTGAGGTGTCCTATAATTTAATTTTTCAAATTAACAATACTATTAACCATAAAAGTACTTAGTTTAAGATTTTTTTGTAGTTGTTCTTTTAGAATAGAGATCCCACTAGAATGTTCAATCAAAACACGGTTTTAAAGTCATACAAAAGATTTATTTTATGTATGATTATGCCAATAACAATATACAATCAAATTCATTTGTTTCTGTTTGATTTTCAATTTTAGGAACTGCACTTAAGTAACTTAAGTTGTAACTTAACTACCGTTCACGCACACTGGAATGCAGGGACTGTCAGGGTACAGTCTGATGAGTCTAAGGGGCGCATCTGAAGCCACACCCCTCCAGGCACACATTTCCCTCTCCCCAGGAAGTTCCCTGTGCCTCTCTCCTGTTGATGTCCCTGAACCACAGGCAATCACGACTGTGATTTATACCACCATGGATTAGTTCAGCCTGTTCTGGATCTTCATATAAATGAAACAATACAATGACCACTGGGGATTTTATTATATGGGATGTACTATAATTTACTTAACCAGCCCTCTTTATGGACATTTCCAATTTCTGTTAAAACAATGCTATAATAAATAGCCCTATACAAGAACCATTTCCCACATGTGACTATACTGGTCTATTTCATACATTCACTCACTTATCTATTCCACTCATATTCATAGAATACCTACTCAGTGCCAATCACTGTTCCAGGTACTGTGGATAAAGCAACGAATAAAACGAAGACCCTGTTCTTGTGAAATATAGAATTTAATGGGAGAAGAAGACAATAAATGTCAGGTGGTCATAAGTACTAACAAGAAAAAGTCGATAGGAAGTAGAAATTAACAGGGTACTTTTTCAGACAGAGAGGTCCAGGAAGGTGTCTCCAAGTGATAGTAGAGCATGAACCTGGTGGAAGTGAAGAAGCAAGCCTTGGGGCTCTCTAGGGAAAGGGCATCCTCAGAAGCCAAGGTCCTGCCCTTACACACTGTGATACTTGGGGTCAAAGCAAGGAGGCCAGAGTGGCTAGAACAGAACTAGCAAGGGAGAGTGGGAGGAGGGACGCAAGTCAAAGAGGGCTTCACAGAACAAGTTAAGGAAATAACAAGAACTTGCTTGGGCTCTTATCCCAAGTGAAGAGAACCCTCGAAGGGTTCTGAGTCAACATTTTTCAGTTACAGACGTGCCATTGAGAGAACAGTCTGCAAGATGGAACAAGGATGGAAACAGGGAGTTCAGTTAGGAGGATCTATAAATAATCCAAAGAGATAAGTGAAGATGGTTAAAGAGGTAAAACTGGGGGCAGTGAGAAGTGATAACATACCAACTCTACTTTCAAGGCAGAGTCAACGGAATTCCTGATGTGGACTATGAGAAAAAGAAGGAAGTCAAGGATGACTCCAGTTCCTAGGCCTGAGCAAATGGATAAAATGGGAAGACAATGGGAAGAGCGGGTTTGGAAGGTAATACCAGGGGTTCAGTTTTACACAAGTCATTTATCTGTCTTTACTATATAAATTTTTTTAGGTGTTGATTATGATACTGTGGTGGTGTTTTTTTCCAACTTAAAAAAAATTTTTTTTTAGAGAGGAATGGAGGGAGAAAGAGAGCAATGTGTGGTTGCCCCTTGCACATCCTCTACTGGGGACCTGGCCTGCAACCCAGGCATGTGCCCTGACTCGGAACTGAACCGGCAACCCTTTGGTTTTCAGGCCTGCATTCAATCCACTGAGCCACACCAGCCAGGGTGTGTTTTCAAATCCCATCTACAGTGCAAATTATTCTGGTATAAACATGAAAAAAGAATCCAGCTTTATTTTTTTCTATATGACCTGCCAGTTATTCCTATATGCACTGATGTCTTTCTTGACTGTCTATTCTGTTCTGTTAATTTGTCTACTGATGACCCAGTTTACTAGTATTCTATTTTAGGTGTCAGAGCCTTGCAACATGGTTTAATTGTACTACACATCACCACTCCTATCCTTCACTCTTCTTTTTCAGAATTTACAGACTATTCTTCTATGTCTGCTTATCCATCTGTATTTTTAAATTTTTAAAAGATTTTATTTAGTTAGTTTTAGAGAGAGGGGAAGGGAGGGAGAAAGAGAGGGAGAGAAACATCAATTGGCTGCCTCTTGCACGCCCCCAGCTAAGGACCTGGACAGCAGCCCCGGTATGTGCCCTGACCGGGAATCTAACCAGCTACCTTTTGGTCTGTGAAATGACGCCCAACCCACATCAGTCAGGGCGCCACTTGAACTTTAGAAATTGCTTGAGTGGTCTAAAGAAAACAACTCACAATTTCACAAGAATCAAGTCAAATTTATAGAGTTAGTAAGAACTGCTATCTTATGATGTTGAACCTTCCTACCTAATAATATGGTGCATTTTTATTTACTCAAGTCCTCTCAGTAACATTTTTAAAGTTTTTATTGCATAGATCTTACACATTTTTTCAGTTCACTCTTTTTAGTTACTGTTATAATAAGCCTCCTAACTATTCTATTGATTACTTCAAAGAAGTAATACCAAATTTTTATAGGTTACTATAAAATAATATTCATTCCATACATAAGCACAATCAAGTGGTGAAGAGGAAATTAATTTTCCCTTGCCAGTGTGGCTCATTTGGTTGGGTGTCATCCCACAAGGTGAAAGGTCACTAGTTTTATTCTCGGTTGGGCACATGCCTCAGTTGTGGGTTCCGTCTCCTGTTGGGGCATGTGTGAGAGGCAGCCCATCGATGTTTCTCTCTCCCATCAGTGATTCTCTCCCTCCATTTCCCTCTCTCCAAAAGTGAATAAAATCTTTTTTCAAAAAATGTTAAAAGGAAAGAGGAAGATTAATTTTAAAAATAAAAACGAAATTTTAACCTTACACTACCATATTATAAAATCATGATGGATTACACTGTGGCTAAAGCCACAAGCAGACGTACAAGAAAATCATGCCTTATGATGGGGCCAGGGGAGCAGTAAGCAGAGGGCAGGCAAGTCACAAACAACTGTTCTTTTGCCATTCTGACCTGTATGTGTGAATTCCAGCTTATAATTCTTACAAAAAAAGGGCCAAACATATATGATGCACAGGAATAAGCCAATATTTAATAATATGGGAGGAAATTAAGATGGAAAGATAATTTCTATAAGGAAAATAATGTGATTTCAGGTACTATTTCACAAATTTTTGTGTTCCTAACTGAATTAAATTTAACTGTCCAACTTTTATTACAAATCACACTTTTAGTCTATTTAGGAAGCTGGAGAGTATCACCAGAAATCACAGAAAAAACTAGGTAGTAACTGCATTAAATCAGATAAAAAATTCCTGGCTAAGAGTCCTTTCCTTGAAGACAATCCATTGCTTTAAGGACTAAGAATAAACAGAAGTAACTAAGGAGGGAGACGGTTCATTATGGACCAAGATATTTTAATTATTCCAACTCTACAGAACATTAATATAAATAAACCTTATGTAATCAAACACCTATTACTGTAGTCATAAGAAACTGATTAA
>PVJI01012329.1:0-52119 GCA_004026765.1 Micronycteris hirsuta | reverse complement strand
CCATGGAAGTAGTTTTGGCCTTGGAGGACTCTCTGACAGGGTCTCAGTGACCCTGAGGGTGGGGACCGCACTCTCAAAACAGCTGATCTAGGCTAATGACCGAGACCTCCCTGAGGCCATTAAGGCCCTCATAGGAGTTTGGAAGAGGAGGAGGAAGAATGCAGGGTAATTAAGGAAGGAGCCTTGAGGAGGGACCCTCGGAGGAGGCTTTGGGTTAGTCACAGGCCACATAAGAGATTCTGCAGGGGCACAGAGAGCCAATGGGAAAGGCTAGAGACCAACCGAGCCTGTGAACCCCTGAAAATCTTTTTCAAAGGAGACACCTGAAATCCTGGGGTAAGCCCATCTGATAGGTTAGAGCACAGGTGGCAGACAAGGCCTGTGGGCCGAATCCAGCCCTCCACCTTGTTTTATCCAGCGGCGAGCTCCTTGCCCCTAGTTAAGGAGCAGTTACGTGTATACAGTCCTAAAATCACATTTGGCCCTTTGAAGGCAATCACAAGGCTGATGTGGCCCCCAGTGAAAATGAGTTTGACGCCCCTGGGTTAGAAGATTAACTGAGGTTGGGATTGGGACCACATCACTTCAACTGGCTCTCCCCCAAGTCCAAGCAAGCTGACTGAGCAGGGGTTTGTAGATCTGCATTTCCCGAACTTGGCTGCTGGGTCTGCAATGGTTAAAAATACAGATCCATAAGGTCCCTCCCCTGGAGCTCTGGGATGGGCAGGGCTGGGGCAGGGCAACTGGAGGAAGACTCTGAGTGAATCTTACCTCTGTGGATCCTTTGTGAGAACAGGAGGCTGAACCGTCTCACTTAAGATAGGAGAGAATCAGGTCACTATTCAAGGCATAGCACAGATCCCCTCATTCTCCTAGACAGGACCTGGCCAGAGCTGGGGTGGCCTTTGGGACTGGCCATTCTCCACAGTGAGCTGACTCTTGGCCATTTTTGCCTTTTTTTTTTTTTTAATTTTATTTATTTATTTTTAGAGAGAGGGAAAGGGAGGGAGAACAGGAGAGAAACATCGATCGGTTGCCTCTCGTAGGCCCCCAACTGGGGACCTGGGCTGCAACCCAGGCCTGTGCCCTGACCAGGAATCAAACTTGTGACCCTTGGTTCACAGGAAGGTGCTCAACCCACTGAGCCACACCAGCCAGGGCTTGGCCATTTCTGATGAAAGAAATGAAATTACTATTTCTGTGTCTTTGTAAAAAGGATGCAGACCCCCTGGTGAGGAGAAGGGATCAGGAATGGCACTCTGGATTATTTAACCACTAAATAAATATGAACAACTAAGTGTAAGTATGGTGTGAGCACTTGTGTTTGACTGACAACAGGAAATGCCCATATTTGAACCCAAGGTTATCTAACCGACACACCACTCAACTTTGTCATACATCAGGAAACGAAGCAGAGGTCACTGTTTTCATCTGCACGCCCCCGTGATAGACCTCCTCCGCCTAGGTCTACACCCAAGAGAAATGAAGACATATCCACACAGAAACTTGAGCACAAGTATTCCTAGATAGCCCAGGATGGAACAACTCAGATGTCCAACAACTGGCAGAGGGCTGATCAAAAAAAACTCGGTGTTAATACATCCGCACAAAGGGGTGTTACTCGGCAATAAAAAGGAGTGACGTGCGGGCACATCTACAGTGTGGATGAACTGTGAAAACATGTTAAGTGAAAGAAGCCAGACACAAGGGGCCATATAGGGCGTGACTCATGTATGTGAAATGTCTAGAATGGGCAAAGCCATGAAGGCAGCGGACTGGTGGTTACTTAGGGCTGGGAGTGGGATGAATGGGGAGGGACCACTTACAGATATGGTATTTCCTTTGAGGTCATGGAAATAGATAGTGGTGATGGTCAAACAGCTCTGTGAATACACTAAACCCACTGAACGATATACTTCAAAAGGGTGAATTTTATGGTATGTGAATTATAATAAAGCTGTTAAAATATACATGGTAATATTTTACATAAATCCGATATTAAAAAATAGGCAGTCAGCCTCTAGCTCTTTTTTATTTAAAAAAAAAAAACAGTATATAGGTACGGCTCACCAAATGTCACATTTTGTTTTTTGGCTAAAAGTGGGTAAAGTGAGCGTGGTAACCCTGGTTAGTTCATGCTACCAATAAACTCGTCTCAGGAAAGAGCTTCTGCTCTGTTCTGGGCCCTGTGCTCAGCACTTCGCACACACCAACCAGCTCACATGACCCTGTAGCAGCCTGAAGCTGCCGTTTTTTGCCTCCACATATTAAGTGAGGAGATCGAGGCTGGGAGAGCAGAACACGTTGCTCCCGGTTGCAGCTTCTAAGTGGCAGCGCCAGGGTTTTAATCAAGTCTGTCCGCCAGCTGCCTCCTCGCATCGTGTGCACCAGAAACTGTGTGGAGGTTAATTCCTTCATTTGTTGTTTCGCTCAACTGATAAGAGTTATCAACAGCAGGGCCACAGGATTTGTCACTCACCCCCAAGCACTCACTTCTCTGTGCTTGCTGCTAAGATAATAATGTTTAAAAAGGTAAAATCATGACTTTTGCATATAAAACATGAACATAAATAAAAATGTTTACTTAACTCAATGGAAGAGGGAACCCACAGATGTTAAAACCAGTTCAAACGGGAATTTGATGTACAGAGAGTTATACTCCCCGCCGACCAAATTCACTGGGCTCACCGCAGAGGAGTCGCTGGCGCTGGCAGACAATGCCCACAGCAGCAGCACCGCCAGCTCAGCCTTTGCAGGCAGAATTCTGTTGCCACCACGCCCTCTCCCCCTGCTGCCCCGGCCTCCTCATTCACAGCTGTAAGCAAGCACGATGGTGGCTAGGCAAAGAAGCTCTCTGACATCCACAGAACACAGAAATTTGTCCCCTCTGCAGTGGCTTCCTGTGGGGCATGTACATGGGGCACAGATGTCTTCAGTCTGTGCCCACTCAGAGCCATCCAGACACATGCCTCTTTCTAAGATTTCCTGGTCACCACTCTTCCAGTCTTGTTTCTTTCAAGGCCCTGACTATCCAGCCAAACCATCAGCCACTGCCCATAAATCTATGTAGGTCTGTCTGTACTCTGGCCATTTCTCACCCCAGACATAGTGGGCAGTCCCATCTGGCTTGAATATCAGCCCACGGGGGGATTTTCCTTCACCACGATGTTCACAGTCACTCCTGAGTGGGGCTTGGTGTCACAGCTGTCCACTTTCATGTGGTACCAGCATATCACACAGGCCCACCTGTAAGCCAGGCTTGAGTTTCTTTCCCTCAGTCACCTGGCCAGAAGCAAATCCCTGAAGCCATAGGTGTGGAATGAGGGAGGAGGCAAAGCACCCTGCTCATGCCATTGATTGCACCCAATGGACTTGCCTGAGTGCAGTCTCTTATACACCATCTCCACCTGATGACAGATTGCTGCAGTGCACGCCCAACCCGACGACTAGGTAGGTCCAACAACATCCATATCACGATGGCAACTCGAGGTGCATAGTCACCTGATGTCCCTTGGTTAGGCATTCAGCCTCTACCAAGGCCCAGGAGCAAGCCAGAGCCTGCTTTTCAAAAGGAGAATAGTTCTCTGCAGAAGAAGACATAGATTTGCTTCTAAATCCTAAAGGTCTACACTGTAATCCTGCTACTGGTGTTTGCCAGAGGCTCCACACAGCATCCCTGTCTGACCCAAGTAACACCGCATGTGTTGGGTCATAAGGCCCAAGTGGCAGAGCAGGTTATACTGCAGCCTGAATGTTCCGCAGAGCCTTCCCTCGTTCTGTCCCCAAACCACCTGCCTGTGGGTGGGTTGCCTCATACACTCAAATGTAGTGTATGGTGCCTCCGAAATCCAAAACGACCTACCAAGCATCGTGCTTCTTTTTTCTTGTAGATGATACAGGATGAAGCAACTCCTCTTTTACCCTAGGTGGGATATTTCAACATGCTTGGACCACTGGACCCCTAGAAGTTTCACTGCGGGTACCACTTCTGTATCAGGCTGTGTCCAATTAGGAGAAATAAGCCATAGAGTAATGTGAACAGATAAGGATTCAGATAAGAAGTATGAACTATAACAGAGGATTGGAGTAATGAAGGATCGGCCAGTAAACAGTAAAGAGAACTCTAAACAATGTAAGAATGGTAGCGATCAGAAGCGGCAGTTAAGCTAGAGTTGAATATGCCCTCAGCTTCTCCTGTTACATTATAGCCATAATTAAACTGCACCGTCACGGTCTGTGTCTTTGTCCCACACTAGACTGTAGGGTCCTTGAACAGGGACCACAGGTCTTGTTCTCCATTATATCGCCAGTACTAAGAGCACCCCCAAGGGCTCTGAATAAAATATGAGTGAATAAATGCAGCCAACATATTGGCATTCTAGCAGCCCACAGAGGATTATCCTGCCACATATACCAGACCCAAAGAAAGGATCTCCCACACACAATTGAGAGATATGATCATTCTCGCACGTGAGCCGCCAATGAAGGCTCTGAGTAGCTTCTGTCAACCTCTCCTTAAATAGAAGGCAAATGTCTAGCCCAACTTCCCACGCTGTCCCCTCCAGGTTCTTAGGCCCCAGGCCGAGAGCTGAATAACCCCAGGAGAGTCTTACTCTGCCCCTGATTGCTACGTGAACGCGAGCACGAGGCTGAGCCTCGTTTTTTGGCGCCCGCACAGGTGCTGCTGGGATTCGCGTTAAAGGCTCCTCTCCGGGCCTGCCAAACTCTACTGCCCCGGCGGGGCGGGGCCGGGTAGCCCCTCCCCGGGGGGAGCTGCAGCCGGGCCTAAAAAGCGGCCCCAAGCCAGGACCCCCGGCAGAGGCCGAGCTATGGGGGACGAGTTGAGGCGGCGCACAGCGCAGCTGCTGGCCGACTACCTGGAGTACTGCGCCCGGGTGCCCGGCACCGCCGGGCGGCGGCCGTCCACGCCCGAGGCCGCCGTGCTGCGCTGCTTGGCGGTGCGGGTACGGCAGCGTTTCCGCCTCTGTTGGTCCCGCTACCGCGGATATCAGGGAAACCGCCTCCAGCTGGTGGCGAATGTGGCGCAGCAGATAGTCCAGGACTGCAGATTCCCCAGCTGGGGCCACGTGGTAGCGCTCGTGACTTTCGCGGGGATCCTGCTGGAGAGACCGCCGGCAGACCACGCGTGGGAACTGAAGGCGTGGGAGGCAGACGTGGGCCGAGACTGCCGGAGGCTGGTGGCCTTGCTGTGCGATTGGCTCGCCGTGGAGCACCGCGCCTGGCTGGAGGCGCACGGCGGCTGGGTGAGCGGGACGCGGGGCGCTGGACCTCGAGCGCGGTGGTCAGCCCGGGACGTCCCCACGCGGCTGGCACCCAGAGCGACCCAGCGGCGCCAGCTCCTTGGGGTCTTCTTTCAGCAACGGGGACGTTCGGTGTGAATTCCGGTTCTCCTCTCTTGGCGGAGTCAGGATGACAGAAACTACCCTTTCTAGACGGCTCTCTTAATTCAGAAGCAGCTGCGCACGACTTGGGTTTGCCTACTTTGGCCTTGACCTTGCCCACCCTCTGAGTTTTAGGATGCGCTCGCATTAGGTCTGGATACTTTGCTCATACAGAGATCCCCGAGCTAGTAAATCAGCAGTGGGTGGTCCAGGACAGATGGATTCTTTTCTCCTCTATTAAGCGCACCTTTGGAGAGACTCACACTCATTGACCCCACAGCTCTGCCCGAAACCTTTTAATGAAAAGCCACCGCCTTCTCCCGCCCCCACACCTCTCAGGAAGAGTTGAGGCCACAGGTGTTGGTGAGGGTGCACCAACACCCAGTGATGGTGCAGACTCAAGATTTCTCAACTTCTAATCCCCTGTGCCCAGCCCTCGGTTGGGAGATGTCCAAGCACCCTGGCTTTCAGCTGTATTCATTTGGTCTCTGTGGTTTAGGCTAGAGGAGCAGGCGCTTGGCCTACAGCTCCTAAACCGAGCTAAGAGTCAAGTGAAGCCCCGGCACCTTTCAGGAAGACGGTGGCATGCCTCTCTGAGTCCTGAACTAGATCCTGTTTCCTCTCTTCCTAACTGGAGTTGAGTCAACGACTGAAGTGATCCAGACTATAGAACAAATATAGCCAAATTATTAAAAAGTCTACCGTTGGCAGTGTTGCGTTAGACCCGTGGTGATCAGTTGGGTTCCATTGGTGGAGGACAGGTAGTATCTGAATCAGAACCTTGAGCTTGTATAAACGGTTTGCGGTGTAAGAATTAACTCTTGCATTCTTTCTGGTGTGTGAGTTAGTCTTCAACTATCCGTGCCTGTGAACGCTAAGAACTCCACATGAACTGTTTGTCCTAAAGCATTTGGCCCCTATGGGCCCTCTGCACTTAGAAGAAATTTATTGGGGGGGACAGGGAGCATTGTTTTTTATTCTTTTAGCTAATCAACATTGGCAAGGGACTAACCTTTTAACATGCAGAAGCCGAAATTCGCCAACTGAGTAAACAGGACATGCCCACCATTCTCCCAGATGCACTTAAAATGCTAGAGTCTGGACTTCAGTTCCTTTCCTTCCACTTTTCTGAATGGAGCTGCTTGCTGTATTGTCACAGGTGGTAACTTTCAACCTAGGGATCCGACAGTTTCCCAACTGGCATCTCTCCTTTGCTCAGGGAAGAGCATGATGCACAGGCCTAACTCAGAAATCTTGTGGGTTCAGTTCCAGACCACCAAAGGGAAGTGAGAGTAATACTTTTGCGGTGAAGGGTCTTGCCTTCAGTTTGTGTTTAAAAAAACGAACAAACAAAATGGTAACACCTGTGAAGCTAAATAAAATGAGGTATGTCTGCAGTGGTCTCCCTTCCTCTTGAGTTTTGAAAGGAGTCAAAGGAAGAGTATTCATTCCATCTCTAAGTGACAAACTGAAGTGTCCCCTGTGTTCTTTTCTATGCCCCATATTGGACCACTTCTTACAAATCCCAACTCATCAGAAGTTCCTAATTGTAGGTTGCCTATTGGTATTTCCTTTTTTTTACTTTTAAATCCAGGAGTCATCTCAAACCTCCTGTGTGTTTTATTGAGTTCAGATTTTGAACATTATGAAACAAACTAATTCTTCTGTTCTCCCACCCCCTTGTAGGATGGCTTCTGTCGCTTGTTCACACCCGCATTGACCTTTCCTTGGAGGACACTGCTGGTCCGGGTTCTTCTCTCCTGCTTTACAGCAACAATCTTAACCTATTTGTGGACAAAATTATTGTGAGTTCCCAAACTTTTAACCCACATCTACCTGCCTAACAGTGACCAGCCAAGTCAATTTGGGATGTTAAAGAACAGAACAGAGTACAGACCCTTCGGGGACATTTTTACCTGCATTTCTATAAGGAGTCCTGCAGTGGGGATTCAGCGAATGTCTTAACTCCTGACAAACACTCAAAGGTGTTGGGACGGAGGCACTTGCGTGGCTCTTCTCTGCCTGGGGAAAATGGGAATCTAAAGGCTTACTGCTGCAAAGAATTGTAAAGTGCATATCGTTAAATGGGAAACCTGGTGCTACATTTAGATGAATATGAACAAGACACTCTCATCTACCCACGGTTTCGATGCTACTGCTGACAGATTGGTCAAGGCCATGGCTGGGGGCGGGGGGGGGGGCGGTGAAATGGTGAAATGGGATCAGAAGTGCTCCAAGTACCAGCCTGCCAAAGGGTGTGATATTAATACCGTTTACCAGGAGTTCTTACTAACGCCTTTGAAATGGAATTCCTGGGACTTCTTGGGTTCTAGAGTTAATTAAGAATTTATATTTTTTACTTCAATAAATTGGTAAATGTCTTCAATGTTTTAATAAATTTATGCATCTTTTAAAAAAAAACTTAGTTGGTTTTCCTTGGGATTCAATAAGCCTTTATTCTTAGGAGTAACTTGAATTGATGACAATTTCCTTTTTTATTGTCTCTTTAAATACAACATGTACAATTCTTTGATTTTCAATTACAGTTGACATACAATATTATTAGTTTCAGGCATACAACATGGTGATTAGACATTCACATAACTTAAGTGGTCACCCCGGTAAGTCTAGTACCCATCGACACCATACATAGTATTACAGTGTTATGACTATATTCCCTTTAATCCCCGTGACTATTTTTATAACTGGCATTGTGCACTTGTATTTTCACTTACTCGTTTTGTTGGCACTGTTACAGATGTTCTCCATTTCCCCCCAGCTTTGCCTCTCTCCGCCAACACCCCCACCCCCGACCGTCACCACACTGTCGTCTGTGTCTATGGGCCAGGTGTGTATGTCCTTAAGCTAACCTCTTCCAGTTCCCACACCCTGCTGCCTGAGATCTGTCTGTCTGTTCCATGTGTCCATATCTCTTTCTATGTCGTTCGTCAGTTTATTTCATTCATTAGACTCCACATATAAGTGAGATCATAGTTTGTACTTCTTAATCCCTTGCCTTTTTCCCCCATCCTCCTGACCCCTCTGCTTTGGCCATCAGTTTCTTCTCTGTATCTGAGTGAGTTTTTCTTTCCTTTGTTCACTTATTTTTTTTTTTCATTTTTTAATTACAGTTTATATTCAAAAATTTGTATTAGTTTCAGGTGTACTACATAGTGGTTAGACAATCATATACTTTATAAAGTGTCACTTGTTTGTGAATTTATTGATGATAGCCATTCTGATAGGTGTGAAGTGATATCTCATTGTGGTTTTAACTTGCATTTCTCTGATAAGTGACACTGAGCATCTTTTCATGTCTGTTGGCCATCTGTATGTCCTCTTTGGAGAAGTGTCTGTTCAGGTCCTGTGCCTATTTTCTAATTGGATTGTTTTTTTTCTATTTTGTGTGCGTGTGTCAAGTTGTCTGAGTTGTTTGTAAATTCAGGTATTAACCGGTTATAGGATGTATCATTGGAGAATATGTTCTCTTCAGTAGGTTGTCTTTTCATTTGTTAATGCTTTCCTTTGCAATGCATAAACTTTTTAGTTTGATATAGTCCCATTTTATTTTTTCTTTTGTTTCTCTTGCCTGAGGAGAGATATCAGAAAAAATATTGCTACAAGAAATGTCACAAATTTTACTGCCTATCGTCTTTATTTTCCCTAGAAGTTTTATGGCTTCGAGTTTAACACTTAAGTCTTTAATCCATTTTGGAGTTTATTCTTGTATATGGTATAAGAGGGTGGTCTAGTCTCATTTTTTTTGTATGTATCTGTCCAATTTCCCCAACACCATTTATTAAATAGACTATTTTTACCCCACTGTATGTTCTTACCTCCTTTGTCAAATATTAATTGATCGTATAGATGTGGGTTTATTTCTGGGTTCTCTATTTTGTTCCATTAATCTGTATGTCTGTTTTTGTGCCAGTATCATACTGTTTTGATTCTATATCTTTGTGTTATAGTTTAACATCAGGTAGTGTGATACCTCCAACTTTTTTCTTTCTCAGGATTGCTATGACTATTTGGAATCTTTTGTGGCTCCATGTAAATTTTTGGAATATTTCTTTTAGTTCTCTGAAAAAAGCCATTAGTATTTTGTTAGGGATTGCATTGAATCTATAGATTGCTTAGAGTATTTTGGGTATCTTAATGATGTAAATTATTCCTATCCATGAACACAGTATACATACTACCATTCATTTGTATCTTCTTTAATTTCTTTCTTCAGTGTCTTATAACTTCCAAGTATAGGTCTTTTATATCCTTCGTTAAATTTATTCCAAGGTATTTTTTATGCAATTGCAAATGGGACTGTTTTCTTAGTTTCCCTTTCTGATGGTCCATTATTGGTGTATAAAAATGCAACTGATTTCTGGATAATGATTTGTATTCTGCTACTTTACTGAATTGATTTATTAGTTCTAGTAGTTTTTTGGTGGAATCTTTGGGGTTCTGTATGTACAGTATCATGTTGTCTGCAAATAACAGTTTTACTTCTTCCTTTCCAATTTGGATGCCTTTTATTTCTTCTTGTCTGATTGCTGTGGCCAGGACTTCCAGTACTGTGCTGCATAAGAGTGGTGAAAGCAGACATCCCTGTCTTGTTCCCAATCTTAAGGGAAACACTTTGTTTTTCCCTTTTGAGTATGATATTAGCTGTGAATTTGTCAAAAATGGCCTTTTTTATATTCCCTCTATTGCCACTTTGCTGAGAGCTTTTATCATAAGTGGGTGCTGGATTTTGTCAAATGTTTTTCTGCAACTATTGATATGAGTTTTTTAAATTTTTATTTTTTTAGTTTTATTTTTAGGTAGGGAGGAAAGGAGGGAGAAAGAGAGGCAGAGAAACATCAGTTTGCTTCTAGTGTGCCCCCTACAGTAGACCTGTCCCACTACCCAGGCATGTGCCCTGACTGGGAATTGAACCAACAACCCTTTGGTTTGCAGGCCCATGCTCAATCTACTGAGTCACACCAGCCACAGCTCCTATTGATATGATTTTTATCCATCATTTTGTTTATGTGGCATATAATATCAATTTATTTGTGGATATTTTGCCAACTTTGCATCCCGTAATAAATCCCACATGATCGTGGCATATGATATTTTTAATGTATTGCTGAATTCAGTTTGCTAATATTTTGTTGAGGATTTTTTAAATGATTTTATTTATTTTTAGAGAGAGGGGAAGGGAGGAAGAAAAGGAGAGAAATATCAACGTGTGGTTGCCTCTCACACACCCCCGACTGGGGACCTGTCCTGCAACTCAGGCATGTGCCCTGACTGGGAATTGAGCTAGCGACCCTTTGGTTCACAGGCCGGTGCTCAATCCACTGAGTCACACCAGCCATGGCTTGTTGAAGATTTTTATATTTATGTTAATCAGGGATATTGGCCTATAACTTTTTTTTCTTCATAGTGTCTTTGTCTAGTTTTGAAATTAGGATAATGCTGGTACCATAAAATGAGCTTGGGAGTCTTCACTCTCCTTGAATTTTTTGGAATATTTTGAGAAGGATAGGTCTTATTTCTTTTTGAACGTTTGGTACGATTTACCTCTAAAGCCAGCCAGTCCAGGACTTTTGTTCACTGGGAGCTTTTTCATTACTCTTTCAATTTTGTTAGTTGTAATCAGTCTATTCAGATTTTGTTTCTTCCTGATTCAGTTTTAGAAGATTGTATGTTTCTAGTTTTTGTTCATTTATTTTAAATTGTCCAATTTGTTGTCACATAGTTATTTGTAATCTTACCCTTTGTATTTTTGCAGTGTCAATTGTTACTTCTCTTTCATTTATAATTTTATTTATTTGAGCCCCTCTCTCTCTTTTTTAAATTTTTCTTCTAAAAATTTTATTTATTTATTTTTCAAGAAAGGGGAAGGGAGGGAGAAAGAGAGGGAGAGAAACATCAATGTGTGGTTGCTTCTCACATGCCATCCCCTCAACTGGGGACCTGGCCTGCAACCCAGGCACGTGCCCTGACTGGGAGTCGAACCAGCAACACCTTGGTTCGCAGGCCCGCACTCAATCCACTGAGCTACACCAGCCAGGGCTCATTGATCTTTTGTATTATTTTTTTAGACTCTATTTTATTTTCACTCTGACCTTTATTATTTCCTTCCTTGTACTCTCTTTGGTTTTGTTGTTCTTTTTCTAGTTCCTTTAAGAGTAAGTTTAGATTGGGTATCTGAGATTTTTGTTTCTTGAGGTTGACCTATATTGCTACGTATTCCCTCTTAGAACTGCTTTGGCTGCATCTCATAGATTTGGGGTTGTTGTGTTTTCATTTTAATTTGTCTCAATGTATATTTTAATTTCTTCCTTGATCTCATTGTTAACCCACTCATTGTTTAGTAGCATGTTGTTTAGCCTCCATGAGTTTGTGTGTTTTTGGTTTTTTCTTGGAATTGATGTTCAGTTTCACACCATTATAGTCAGAGAAGATGCCTGATACAATTCCAGTCTTCTTAAATTTATTGAGACTCATTTTGTGTCCTAACATGTGCACTATCCTGGAAAATGTGCCATGTGCACTTGAAAAGAATGTATATTCTGCCGCTTTGGGGGAAATGCTCTGAAAATATCAACTAAATCCATCTGATTTAATGTGTCATTTAAGGCTTCTTCTTTCTTGTTTATTTTATGTCCAGACAATCTATTCATTGATGTCAGTGGGATGTTAAAATCCCCTAGTATGACTGTATTTACAGTAGTTAATCTCTCCCTCTATGTCCATCAAGATTTGCTTTATGTATTTCGGTGCTCCTATTTTGGGTGCATAAATGTTTACAAGGGTTATATCCTCTCGTTAGATCGATCATTTATTGTTATGTAGTGTCTGTCCTTGTCTCTTATTGTACAGCCTTTGTTTTAAAGTCTATTTTGTCTAATAAGTATTGCTACCCCAGCTTTCGTTTTGTTCCATTTGCATGAAATATGTTTCTGTCCCCTTACTTTTAGTCTGTGTGTGTCTTTCTGAGGCGGGTCACTTGAAGATGGCGGGCGTATATATGGATTTTTTTTTCTTATCCATTCAGCTACTCTGTCTTTTGATTGGAGCATTTAAGTTATTTACATTCAAAGTTATTATTGAGGTGAAATGCTCTTAAGATATCAATTAAACCCATCTGATCTAGTGTGTTATTAAGAACACCATTTCCTTGTTGATTTTCTGTCTGGAAAACCTATTCTGTACGTGCCATTTTTCAGTTGCCTTTAGCACAACATAATCAATATGCCAACATGGCATATTTCAGGGTGACATGTTCTGATCCCCTTCAGTAGTTACCAGTGCACACTGTCATTCTGCAGCCAGCCAGAACTGATGTCCATCTGTCCTTTCTGAGCCTGCGTAGACCTAGCCAAGCTTACCACACCTGAGAAGTGTTTCTGTGGAGTGGGGTGTCCACCAGGGCTGCCAACATCCAAGGTCTGCTTCAGCCACATCTCTGTAACTGAGCTATTAGAATAGGTCTTGCACCAAAAGGAATGGATAAAATGATTCAAGATGGAAAAGGGGATGTGACCGTTCATTACAAATGATGGTGCTACCATTCTGAAACAAATGCAGGTGTTACCTCTGAAATAAATGCTTAGCTCCTCTGGCAGCCAGTGGAGCTAAGGCTCAAAATAAAGAAGCTCGAGGTGGTGGTACATCAGCGGTCATTATCACTGGCTCTCTTAGATTCCTATATCAAGCCTTTTCAGAAAGGGATTCATCCAACCATCATTTCCAAGTCATTCCAGAAGGATTTATATCCTTCCTGACCTGTGGAATGAGTGATAGAGAAGCTTTGTTAACTCAAAGGTTGTCTCTCAATAGTCAAGTCTGCTTTCTCCTATGAGTGTAAACTCCGTGAGGAAACCGACCCAGCCACAGTCACTAGTGTAGATCTTGGCAATACCAAAATAGTTAAACTGTGTGGAACAGCTGATGACTATGAGTTGGTAGAAGGGCTGGTTCTCACCCAAAAGGTGGCAAATTCTGACATAACCTGAGTTGAAAAGACTAAGGTTGAGCTTTTTCAGTATTGCTTACCTGCTCCCATATATAGATAATCTCATATAATCCCATGACAGATTATATGGATAATCAAACAGTAGCTTCTGGCTATGTCCACTAGAGGAGAGAGCCTATATTCTAAATGTAGTGAGACAGATTTTAAAAACAGGATATAATGTTCTCATAGAGAAGGCTATTCTAAAGAGATGCTCTTGGTGACCTTGCATTACATTTCCTGAGAAAAAAGAAGACTGTGGTAATTAAGAATAGTGAAAGAGAAGACATTGAAGCCATTTGTAACTGTAACAAACCAAACTGCATACTGAATAAAACAGAGTGATGAGTTTATTGCAAGGCTTTCAACCTGCAAGCCTGGAAACTCAAGGCTACTGAAACAATGAGTTTCAAGTTGCTCACAGACTAATGGATTTTTATGGCGTAAATGTGGAAGTTACTTGGCTTTGCCAGCTGACTGGTTGTGTAGGGGTCTTCTCCCCTATTTGGATCAGGGTAGCTGAGTCATGGGAACAATGAAGTCCAGGGATGGCACGAACAGACTTGGTATTTGAGGGTTGGCTGGTACCCCATGCTGATTTCTGAGAAAAGCTGTAAATTACTGTAAGGATAGGTTAAGCTTTCTTTATGAGCCTGTGTGGACCTTCTCTGTTTTGTCGTTGACATGAGTGACTCCATTTTAGTTTGGTTCTATAGAACCAAACCATTTGTTCATACTGAATCACTGCTGACATGCTGGGTTTGGCTGATGTAGGTGAGGTCAGTTTAAATGGTTCTGGCAAACTGCTCAAGATTACAGGATGAGCAAGCCCTGGAAATACAGTTACAGTTGTTCATGGTTCTAATAAATTGATGATTAAGAAGCTCCATTCATGGTGCTCTATGTGTTTATTCACTGATTAGTGAAGCAGAGAGCTCTTCTTCTAAGACGTGGTGATCCAGAAGTAGAGTTGGCCCTCTGGTTAACTGAATATTCATGAATGCGGAGTGGTATGGAATCCTCCTGCATTGGTGCCTTTGCAGGTGTTATGGAAGTCATTCCATCTACCCTAGCTGAAACTACTGGCCTGAATCCCATTTCTTCAGGAACAGTGCTGAGAAACCAGATGTCCAGCCCTGGCTGGTGTGGTTCAATGTATTGAGTGCTAGCCTGAGAACCAGAGTCGTAGGTTCAATTCCCAGTCAGGGCATATGCTGGGTTGGAAGCCAGGTCCCCATTTGGGGGCATGTGAGGCAACTGATGAATGTGTTTTGCATATTGATGTTTCTCTCCCTCTCTTTCTCCCCCGCTTCGCCTATCTCTGAAAGTAAATATATAAAACCTTAAAAAAAAAATGTCCGAAGAGGAAAAAACACAGGCACTAATGTCCCAAAGGGTGATATTTCCAACCTTTTGGAAGAAATGGATGTCTAGCCTTTGTTAGTTTCCGTCAGCGAACTGACTCTAGCAACTGAACCCGCCCCGAGCACCAGCAGAGGATGTGGTAAACACTCCATGATTGGGAAGGCACTGGCGGACTGGCTCCATCAGGGATGTCCACAGTGAAGCTGGAGTCAAAGGCCTCCTGGATGTTCCTTGTTGTTGAAAGATTGTTTCCTCTATGGATTCCTGGGCTCAGTCTTCCATTTGGCATTTGCTTAGAATTGTACTGACACAATTTAGTGAAAATATTAAATATTTGGTTTCCCAAAAACGACGTCTCTCCAGGCCTTCCTGGTCATTATTATGCTTGCATTTTATGAAACACCTCATCCTAGAACCTACTTTTTTGACTCACCCGAGGTGCCGTCTCTCTTAAGAACATTCAGCTCCTGCATGGCTGTTCTGACAGAATAAACCGAATTCTCCTTTCACTGCTTGTATTTTAGGGTGTTTCTCCCTTTACAGGCTATTGGAAGCAGTGTTCATGGAGGGGTTTTTTTTGTAGCTTTGCACCCATGCATGATTATGCCTGTAGGAAGGCTTCCTAGAAATGCCTGAGATTGAGTCACAGTTTGTGTTAAAATTTGGCTGCTTTCAATTTATTACTCAAAATAGGTTCTGGCAATCCAAACTTCACCAATGTAAGGGAATGCTTAGCTTTTCACACACTTGCCCACATTAATTCATCCCAAATTTTTGCCTTTATGGCTTTTGAATCTTGGGTCTTCTTTAGGAACGTTACCCTTGCCCTAAGTTTATAAGGAAAAGCATTCTATGTCCTTGGTCACGGATCCATTCTGGATTTTTTTTTTAAAGATTTTATTTATTTATTATTAGACAGAAAGGAATGGAGGGAGAAAGAGATGGGGAGAAACATCAATGTGTGGTTGCATCTCACGTGGCCCCCCTGGGGACCTGGCCTACAACCCAGGCATGTACCCTGACTGGGAATAGAACCAGCGACCCTTTGGTTCGCAGCCCGCGCTCAATCCTCTGAGCTACACCAGCCAGGGCCCATTCTGGAATTTTTTTAGTGCAGTATGAAGTAGGACTCACTTCTTCTGAAAGTAGAGTTGGGGTAGGTAGTTCCCCTCCTGATTTGAGTGTCTTCCCTATCAGGTGCCCAAGCATGGCCCACAGGCCGGCTGCATGCCACCCAACACAAAATCATAAATTTACTTAAAGCCTTTTATTTGCGCATCAGTTTTCATTACTGCTTGTGTATTTAATGTGTGGCCCAAGACAACTCTTCTTCCTCCAGTGTGGCCCAGAGATGCCAAAAGGATGGACACCCGCCTTATCTTTCCCTCTACCAATAGCACTTTGTCTCAATTTCTATATGTTTATGGTTATATTTGAATATCTGGTGGTATAAGTCTAATCTCCTCCCCCACTGCTGTTGTTTAAAAAAAAAATTCTTGGCTGTTTGTGAATCGTATAAAGTGAATTCTAAAGAATCCATTAATTTGACACTGCTTTAGGATTTTGATTAGAATGGACAGATGACAGACCAGCTTGGAAGGGGCAGCACCTTTACAACACGGTCTTCTCCTCCGAGAACACAGGCCCCGTTCCACTTATCTAGCGCTCGCGGTTTTATCTTATAGGTCCTGTGTTCTTGTCCAGTGGACTCCTTTGGGTTCTGTTGCTATTGGGAATGGAATCTGGAGAGGCTGTTTTACCTTCCCAGAAGCCATTTCTCCTGACACCCCCATTTTCTTATGAGAAACTATCCTTCCTTTGTTCTTTGACCACCTGGTTCTGGTGGGGTTGACTTCTCCCCCTTTGCCCCACCCCAGGATCGGGAACATGACCCAGACCTGGCCTGACAGAGCCCTTCCCTAAGCGAAAGGATCCCCGATTCCAGGATTTCTGAAGACACTGCCAGGTGAGGGCCTTGCTCTGTGGGGGCATCTCCACGGCATGGAGAGAGCCTGCTGGGAAGAGGCCACCTCACAGAAGCACAGAGGTCAGAGATCTGGGGTGGGACGGGTGTGGAGAGACAGTCCAGGTGACATTATGAGTCACACAATGGGCTGTGCCTAATGCTGCTTGGGACTGAAATTTCCTTTTTTCTACTTAAACTGACTTTTGTTGCAAGTGAAACTCGCCTCATACGAGTCAGAGAACCAACTTTTCCTCGTTACATTTATTATTTGGCGATTGGCTGCCATAAAAGAAATTTGACAGAATTCCAAATGTATTTCTGAACTCCGATCAGTTCTAACATCTCTTTCCCAACAGTTCTATCTCACTTTTTCTTGGCTAATTGTATGGGTGAATGAATGGCAGTGATAGGTGTGTTCAATCCATCAGGAATTCCTTCGGTTTCTGGTCTGTTGATGGCCTTTTCTTTGAGCAGTTTTTTTAATCACTCCAGCATTTTAGGAAGGAGGACTTGTGGAGCCTTTGCTAAGACCACAGCTTAGCCTAGCATCTCAGGTTTGGGGGTAAACTAAGGAAAGACACGCCTATGTTAATCCTCTGCGGCAAGAAAACAATACGCTAAAGGAGAGCAGCCCTGACAGCCTTCCCGTCTGGGGGAGTGTATTTGACTTGGATATCTAGCCCCAGAGGAAGAAATACTTTCCCATGTGGTAAGCTTGTCGTCGTTTTCAGCATGTGGATGCTGGTTCCACAAGCTAAGCATTCCGTGCTCCTGAGAGGAAGACAATGAACACGGTGCAGCACCGACTGATGGGACAGTTCAGGGAACTCTTGGAATGCCAGGTCGAAGTACATGTTCTAGTTATTCCTGCCCGTCGGCCTGTGAAGCACTGGGTCCCTCAGATGTATGCCTTATACTCTATCCCTCCCTTGTCTACTTGAACTGATATGTTTGCTATTATCTTCTGTTTTGTTTTGTTGTTGTTTTGCATTTTTAGCTTCTAGCTGGGCACTTTAGATAAATGGTGTTTGCTTCAAATGCATACATTTTTTCCCCAATTGTACTTTCCCTGTAAACTTGGAGTCCTTTTGGACTCCCTGCCCCTTACCCACACACACATCCAGTCTCCCTGTTGCTTTTTCCAACCCACACCGCTACCACTTCCAGGGTGGATTCTTTTCCTCTGCTAACCACACTGCTCTCCACTCTTGCTCTAGAAGCCCTTCCCTGCCCCGTATTCCGTTATTACCTTAAAAATTTCTTGGACCACTTTTCGTCCTTAGAGACACCAAATCCTGCAACTCTGCTCCCCCAGGTAACTACTAAAATACGTCTCAGCACTACATCCTTGCTGAAAAACTTTTATTTTTTATCTTTCTTTAATTACAATTGACACAATATTGTTCATTTCAGGTGTACAACATAGAGGTTAACCCTTTATGTACCTTACGCAATGCACCGGTAAGTCTAGTACCCCTCTGACACCGTAGTCGTTACGATATTATCGACTGTTTTCCCTGTGCTGTACTTGACATTCCCAAGACTTTTTAAAACTGGCAATTTGTACATCTTCATCTCTTTCCCTTTTTTACCCACCTCCAAGCCCCCTCCCATCAGGCAACCGTCAATGTGTTCTCTGCATCTATGAGTTCGTTTATTTTGTTTGTCCATTTAATTTTTAGATTCCACATCTAAGCAAAATCATGGTATTTGTATTTCTCTGACTCATTTCACTCTACATAATCCCCTCTAGGTCTATCTATGTTGTTGCAAATGGTAAGATTTCTTTCTGTTTTACAGCTGAATAAATATGCACCGTGTCTTCTCTATCCATTTGTCTATCGATGGACACTAAGATTGCTTTCATATCTTGGTTACTGTAAATAACGCTGCGGTGAACATAGGGGTGTGTATGCTGTTTTGAATTGGTGCTTGAGTTTCTTCAGATAAATACCCAGAAGTGGAATTGCCAGGTCATATGGTAGTTTTATTTTTAATTTTTTGAGGAACGTTCATGTTGTTTTCCACAGTGGCTGCACCAATTTACATCCCCATTGACAGTGCACAAGGTTTCCTTCCTTCTTTGCCACATCATCGCCAACACTTATTTGAATTTTTCATACCAGCCCTTCTGACAGGTGTAAGGGAGAATATCATTGCGGCTTTGATTTGCATTTCCCTGATGATTACTGGTGTTGAGCATGTTTCCATGTTTATTGGCTGTCTGTATGTCCTTTTTGGACAAATGCCCATTCAGGTTCTTTGCCCATTTTCTAATTGCATTGTTTGGGGGGTTTTGGTTTTGGTTGGATATATTAGCAAATATTTTCTCCCATTCAGTGGGTTGTTTTTTAGTTTTGTTGATGGTTTCCTTTGCTGTGCAAAAACCCTTTAGTTTGATGTAGTCCCATTTGTTTATTTTTTCTTTCGTTTCCCTTGCTTGAGGAGACACGCCAAAAAAAATATTACTAAGAGCCATGTCAGAGACTTTACTGCCTATGTTCTCTTCTATGAGTTTTATGGTTTGGGGTCTTACATTCAAGTTTTTAATCCATTTTGAGTCTTTTCTTGTATGTGGTGTAAGAAAGTGATTCATTTTCAATTTTTTGGTGTGTGTGTCTGTCCAATTTCCCAACAATATCAAAGAGACCCTTTACCCCATTGTATATTCTTGCCTCATTTGTCATAAAGTAATTGACGATATAATATGGATTTACTTCTGGGCTCTTTATTCTGTTTCATTGATCTATATATTTTTTATACCATTCTGTTTTGATTACTGTAGCCTTACTATATAGTTTGATATCAGATAGCATGATACCTCCAGTTTTATTCTTCTTGCTCAAGATTGCTTTAGCTATTCCATATAAATTTAGGATTATTTGTTTTAGTCCTGTGAAAAATACCATTGGTATTTTTTAACTTTTTTTATTGTTGTCCAAGTACAGTTGTCTCCATTTTCCCCCCACCACTCCCACCCCACCCCCAGCCATCCCCACTTCCCATTGGTGTTTTGATAAGCATTGAGTCGAATTCATGAGTATGGTATAAACTTCCATTTATTTGTATCTTCAGTTTCTTCAATACTTTATATTTTTCCAAGTACAGGTCTTTTACCTCCTTGATTAAATTTATTCCTAGGTATTTTTTTTTGATGCAATTGTAAATAGGATTGTTAATTTCTCTTTCTGATAGTTTGTTATTGATAGTTTGTATCCTGTTACTTTACTAAATTTATTTATTCTAATAGTGATTTTTTGGTGGATTCTTTAGGGTTCTCTATGTATGGTATCATGTCATCTGCAAATAATGACAGTTTTAACCTCTCCTTTTCCAATTCTTATGCCCTTTATTTCCTTTTTCACCTTGGCAACAAGCCATTTCAACCTTTAAAAGTGCTCAGATTTGGGGAGGTCCAGTTTGGGGTGGCAGCAACGGAGGACACTGAAGTCGCCCCTCCCACAGACACCCTGCTGTTCAATGTAGTACAATAAGGATGTTGCCTAATAACCATGTTGCCACAGCAATTAGACAAATATGATAATAAAAAGCATCCAAATTGGAAAGGAAGTAAAACTGTCACTATTTGCATCTGCCAGGATACTATGTATTTAAAAAACCCTAAAGACTCTACAAAAAAATTATTAGAACTAATAAACCCAGTGAAGTTGCAGGATGTACAATTAATATACAGAAACTCATTGTAATTCATTGTGTTTCTATACACTAATAATAATCAGAAGGAGAAAGTAAGAAAACAATCCTATTTACAATTGCATCAAAAAGAATAAAATACATAGGAATAAATTTAACCAAGGAAGTAAAAGACCTGTACTCTGAAAACTATCAGACATTGAAGAAAAATTGAAGAACGCACAAATAAATGGAAGGTTATACCATGCTCACAGATTGGAAGGATTAATATCATTAAAATGTCTATACTACCAATGCACTCTCAGTGCAGTTCCTGTCAAAATATCAACAGCACCCTGGCTGGTATAGCTCAGTGGATTGAGCACGGGCCTTTGAACCAAAGGATTGCCAGTTCAATTCCCAGTCAGGGCACATGCCTGGGTTGCAGGCCAGGTCCCCACTTTGGGGCACACAAGAAGCAACCACACATTGATGTTTCTCTCCCTCTATTTCTCCTCCCCTTCCCCTCTGTCTACAAATAAATAAAATCTTTTAAAAATACCAATGGCATTCTCCTCAGAACTAAAATAATCTAAAAATTTATTTGGAACTACAAAAGACCTCAAATAGCGAAAACAAACTTGAGAAAGAAGAACACAGTTGGAGGTGTCATGCTCCCTAATTTCAAACTATATACTACAAACTGTAAAAATCAAAATAGCCTGGTGCAGGCACAACAACACATACATAGATCAGTGGAACAGAATAGAGAACCCTGAAATAAACTCTTGCTTATACAGCCAATTAATTTACGACAAAGGAGGCTAGAATGTACAGTGAGATAAAGACTGTCTCTTTGATCAGTAGCGTTGGGAAACTGGACAGCCACTTGTAAAAGAATGAAACTGGAGCACTCTTATCATACAGAAAAGTTAATTCAAAATGGATTGAAGACTTAAATGTAAGGCCTGAAACCAGAAGACTCCTAAAAAAAAACATAGGCAGTGAACTCTTTGATATTGCTCTTGGCAATATCTTTTCGCATCTGGCTCCTCAGGAAAGGCAACAAAAGAAACAATAAACAAGTGGGACTATCTCAGATGAAAAGCTTCTACACAATGAAGGAAATCATCAACAAAACTAAGTGACAACCTACTGAATGGGAGAAGATATTTGCAAATGACATACACAATAAGGGGTTAATACCCAAATAATATAAGGAACTCATACAACTCAACATCACAAAAAATCCAATTGAAAGTTGCAGAGGCAATGAATAGACATTTTCTAAAAAAGACAGAGATGCTCTGCATCACTAATCATCAGAAATGCAAATCAAATCTGCAATGAAATAATCACCACACCTGTCGGAATGGCTACTATCAAAGTCAACAAATAACAAGTGTTGGCAAGTTTGTGAAAAAAAGGTAACTTTTGTGCACTGTTGAGATTGTAAATTGGTGAAGCCACTGTGGAAAACAGTATGAAAATTTTCCAAAAGATTAAAAATAGAATGGCCATACTACACAGCAATTCTACTTCTGGATATTTATTTGAAGAAATCCAAAACACTAATACAAAAAGATATATGCACCCCTGTGTTCATTGCAGCATTATTTACCATAGCCAAGATAAGAAGCAACTTAGTTGTCTATCAATAGTGAATGGATAAAGATATGATTCATACAGATAATAAATACAATGGAATATTACTCAGCAATAAAAATAATGAATCTTGCCATTTGTGATAATGTGGATGGACGTAGATGGTATTATGCTAAGTGAATAAGTCAGACAGAGAAATACAAATACCTTATGATTTCACTTATATAAGGAATCTAAAAAAAAAAAAAACAGACTCATTGAAGCAGAACAAGCTGCTGGTTGCAGGAGGGGGTGGGAGGAGTTGGGAGGATAAGTAGAAAAGGTAAAGGGGAATTAGAGGTACTAATTTCCTGTACAAAATAAATAAGCCACGGAGAGGTAGCGTACACCACAGGAAATATAGCCAACAATATTTAATCACTAAGTATGGTAATAGATGGTTATTAGATTTAGTGTGGTGATCACATCATAAGGTATATAAATATTGAATCACTATATTATATACCTGAAATATATTGTATGCCAACCATACTTTAGTAAAACAATGTTTAAAAAAATTGAGTGCTCAGATTTTTGTATTTTGAGAGGCAATCTATTTCATTTCAACATGTCTGAAAGTTACATGTATCATTAAGTCAAAAGCATAAAATGAAGTTTCCTTTCGGAAAGATGTACAGAGAGAACTCAGTGTTCATCCACTCCCGACTACTTCTCCAGGCCTTTGACCTTCAATGCCCAAACGCTCCATGCCTCAGTTTCCTCACAGTGGTTGTGAAGTTAACACGAGCTTATATGAAAGTTACCAGATATTCTTAGTATTTCAAAATAGGAAGAAATTGGAATTTATTTTAAGGCTTTTGGGAAAACAGTTTTTGGCTACATTCACGCTGCAACAAACACACCCAGCCCCGCAAAGGAAGTGGCTCTCCTTCTCTCAGGTGCCATCCATGTGCCCCAGCAATGGACTGGACAGCTTTTCTGTACGGGAAGGCCACTGGCCAAGCGTGTGACAATTTGAGCATGAAATAAATAATGATAGTAAGGGATGAGAACCTGTTGAATAAAGTTAAAAAAAAAATGAGTCCATGCTGATATAAATAAACGAACAACCAAGTGAAGAAGAGAAAGCCATTTCTCCAAGGAGACGTGGTTCTTTTTAGCAGCAGATGGTACTAACATGCTGAATGGCATTTTAAGTTTTTGCATCTGTATTCATCAGACTTTAAAACTTTGTATTTTGTTAGCAAGGCTAGGTTTAATGGGATGGATGGAACAGCTTTCAGTCTTTGGTGGTCTACCATTTGATCACAAAAATTACTTGAAATGTTGATAATAGGAAATCAACTAGTTATTCAAGGCTTTTAAGATGTATTAGCATATAGTTTAATATGTATTGTGAAGCTTTAAAGTGTAAATAGCATTCCCTTCCTTCCCAAACTCTATTGAAAAGACATTACACTTTAATAATTAATAGCAACATTAGAAAATTGGGAGGGTGTCATCAGAAGTGTGGAATTTCTAGATTTAATGTCAGTGGGAACGATTTGAAAGTACAACAGAGCTGAGGGAACTTCAGCCCACCTGGGACAGTAAAGAACACCTTCAAAAAAAGTGAAAGTTTTTTTTCTCACAAAAGTGTGGAATAATGCCAAGATCAGAAGCAGCAAAGGAGGGAACAGTCCCTGGAAACAGGCTGGGCATTAAGGAAAGAAGGAAGCACTGGGCCAGTTTCCCACCCGCAAATACCTGGCTCTCACTTGTTTCCCGGTGGAGTAAGGCACAGTTACAGCTTCCTGAAAAGTCGGTCTGGCAAGGGAGCCTCCCAGAGTGAGCCCTGGGGAGGGTTGCAGGTCACACCACCATAGCAGTGCCCAGGAGCCCCCCTGAGAGACAGGCTCACAGGCCCCCTTACCTAGGTGCTCTTCTGTATTCTGCTCCACAGTCATCTAAGGGTTTCCTGGGCCCCCAAAATCATCTAATGTAGAGTTTCTTGGGCCACCAGTGTCACTGAAGGTAGACTTTCTCAGCCCCCAACAATTGCCTAAAGTCGCGTTTCCTGACCTAAACAATCACCTAAAGTAGACGGCCCTGTCCCCCAAAGTAAACTGAGGTAGAATATGCTGGCCGCCACAATCAACTACAATAGATAATCCTGGTCCCCACCATCACCTGTGATCAAGTTTCCGGCCCCTACAATCACCTACGGTAGAAATTCTGGCCCTCCTTAATCACGTACGGTTGAGTTTCCAGGGCCCACACAATCATCGAAGGTCAAGATAACGGACCCCACAAATACCAGAGACAGTGTCCTAATCCTCCACAATCACCTGAGGTAGTTTCCTGCCCCTCACCTTTAATCAAAAAGGTCAAATTCCTGGCCCACCAGGATCATGAAGGCTAGGCTCTCCCTGCCCCTAACAATCCCCTAAAGCAGAGTTTCCTGCCCCCTTAATCGCCTAAAGTCAAGTTTCCTGGGCCCTCCCCACCAGTCACCTAAGCGAATTTTCTGGCCCCACAATCATGTAAGGTAGCGTTTCCCAGGTGTTTACAATTGTTTAAGGTATAGTTTCTTTGTCCTCCCATGATTCCTAAAGTAGAATTTCCTGGACTCCCACCATGAACTAAAGTAGACTGTTCCTGGCCCACTATCTCCCAAGATGCAGTTCTCCGGACTCCTGTAATCACTGTGTTTCTTTCCTATGCCCCTGCAATTACCTTAGGTTAAGTTTTCTGAGCCCCAAGAGTCACCTAAAGTGTAGTTTTTGGGCCATCAATCACATAAGGTAGTCTCTCCTGGTCCCTATAATATTCTAAGGTAGAATTCCCTGGACCCCATGGTTGAAATTCATGAGCCCCCACAAACAACTGAGGTCAGGTATCCTAGGCCCCAAGTCACCTAAGGTGGTATTTCCAGGGCATGCAATCACATTAGGTAGTTTTTCAGGACCAAAATCACCTAAAATAGAGTTTCTTGTATCCCACCCCTAAATCACGAAAGGTAGACTGTACTGTCCCCCCCACCCCGCCCCGCACCACAATCAACTAAAGTTAAAAAACCTGGGCCTGAGGATGAGTACGTGCCTCCGACAATCATGGTTTCCAACACTCACCTAAGGTCGAATTCACGGGCCCCACCATCACCTAAGGTAGAGTTTCCAGGTACCCACAATCAACTAAGGCATAATTTTATGAGCTGACATTCACCTCAATATGAGTTTTCTAGACTCAACGATCGCTTAAGGGAGAGATTCCTGGGCCCCCACAATCCTAAGGTACAGTTTCCAGTGCCCCCAAAATAACCTAAGGTAAATTTCCTGGATCCCACAACCGACTAAGTTAGGCTATAATGCCCACACATTTATCTGATGTTGAGCTCCTAGGCCCCTTCAATCTCCTAAGGTCAAGTTTCCTTGGCCTCCATAACCACCTAAGGTGGCGTTTCCAGGCTCGCACATTCACCTGTTGTCCACTATCCTGGCCTCCTACCATGAACTAAGTAGAGCTTCCTGTCTGCCCACAATGACCTAAGGCAGAGGTTTCTGGCTCTCCACCGTCACTTTGGGTAGAGTTTCTGAGGCCCCCACAAACAACAAAAGGGTTCGCTGGACCTCCACAAGCATCTAAGTCAGAGTTTCCTGGGCCTTGCCAACACCAAAAAAGAGTTTCCGAGGCCCTGAAACACCAAACATAGTGTTTCCTGAGTCCCCTAATCACCAAAGGTCAAGCTCCCTAGGCCTCAGCAATCTTCTAAAATTGAAATTCTTGGGACTCCACAGTCCAATAAGTCAAGTTCCTTGGATCCCCACATCACCTAAGCTAGAGTTTTCGAGACTGTGGTAAACAGTCTTGTTCCCCCGCAATCAACTAAGTAGAGCTTTCTGCCCCCCACAATCATGTAAGTAGACAGTCAGCTCCCTATAATCTCCTAAGGATAAGTTTCTTGGGGCCCCGTATCACCTGGGGTAGAGTTTCTTGGCCCCTACAGTCACCTTAGAGTTTCCTGGGTCCCCAAATGACATAAGGTCAGGTTACCTAAGACCCCTCAAACTCTTAAAGTTGAGATTCTTTTGACCCATAATCCAACGAAGTCAATTTTCCTGGCCCCCAACCATAACCCAAGGAAGAGCTGCTGTGGCCTGCACAGTAACCTAAGGTGGAGATACATGGATGCCCACCTCCACATCACCGAAGGCGGATTTTCCTAGGCCCCAACAGATACCTTACTTTCAATTTTATGGGCCCCCACTATCACCTAAGGTCAAGGCTCCTGCACCCTGATACTCAGCTAAGGGCTAGATTCATGGTCCCAAATAATCACCTAAGGTTAAGTATCCCAGGCCTGCACTCTTGTAAAGTCCCATTTCTTGGCCCCCATAAGCAGCTAAGGGGGACTCTCCAGGCTTCAACTATCACCTACGGCAGAGCTTCCAGGCCTATGATGATAACCTAAGGTCTAGTTTCCCAAGAGCCTACAATCACCTGAGGTCAAGTTTCTTAACCCCAACGATCATGTAAGGTAGAGTTTCCAGGCCCAACAATTACCTCACAAAGAGCTTCCTGGGCTACCCCAATCACGTAGATAGTTTCCTGGCCCCACAAAAATCCCCAAGTGTAGTTTCCTGGCCCCCTAAGGAAGATTATCCCAGCCTTCCACGTTCACCTAAGGTTGTTTCTCAGACCCCCAATCGCCTAAGGTCTAGTTTGCTAACACCCACCACACCTAACAGTGGAGACCTGTGCTCCATACAATAGCCTAAAGCGAGTTACCAGGGCCCCCACATTCATCTGAGTTCAGGTTTCCTGGCCCAGCAATCACCTAGGAAGTATTTCTTAGCTTCCCACAATAACCTGATGCAGAGTTTCCTGGCCCTACAAAATAACGAAACGTAGTTTTCTGGGCCCCCACAATCAGCTAATGCATGGTTTCCTGAACCCGCAGTCACCCGACGTAGATTACCCTGGCCCCCCATAGTCAAATAAGGTTGAGTTTCTTGAGACCCCACAATCAAATAAGGCAGAATTTCCTGGGTTCACAATCACCTAGAGTAAACTCACCCCCCACCCTGAAACAACTAAGGTCATAATCCTGGACACCCACAATCACCTAAGTTCAAGTGTCCTGGTTTCCCACAAGCACCTAAGGGCAAATTTTCCAGGGCCCACAATCACCTAAGGTAGAGCCCAGGGCCCCCATGATCACCCAGGTCACATAAGGCAGAATTTCCTAAGGCCCCTGTGAGATATTAGAAAGTAGATATTGCTCTCCGCTCCCAGTTCCCGGCACAGAGCTCCTGAAATCCTTGCAATTCCCTGAGCAATAAGAGCAGTAGAAGCATTTTTTGTTCTAATATTCGGTCTTTGACACCGATTCCTAACCCAGGGCTCCTAAAACCCTTGTAATTTCTTGGGTAATAGCAGTGTCCTTTGTTTAATGAAGTGCTCTCGGTAGGCTCCTGGATGGGTGGGGTCTGGCCACCAGAAGGAGCAAGCCTTTCCTTGAACGCTTTACAGGAATGCACGTTATCTCTGGCTGGGAAGCATGTGCCCTACCTAGTATTGTAAAGCCAAAACCTGTTGATGAAGTCCTAATAGAAGCTACAGGTAGGAACATATAAAAGTCAATGGAATCATGGTAAAAGTTTCTAGGAGACTGGGTACGTTTAAGCAGGCTTTCCGTGAAGTGGCTGCGCCTCTTTTACCCAATATGGACACTAACTCACTGGGGGACGTCTCCCCTACCTAACCCGGTAGGACAGAAGGCATGGAAGTCACCCCTCACAATAGCAACTGGACATGCCGCACAGGACCCAGTGAGACTGGCTAAGCCCACCCAGTGTAGAACAGAAGCCGGAGCACTGGTAAGGAAAGTCTGTGTGACAGCGCTTTGTGGGGAGTCAACCGGGGCTTGTGGCAAAGGCCTGTGCGAATCTCCCAGAGAAACTCCTGGGACTTCGTCTAAAGAATTTCCGTTTGAGGGGCACTGACTGCCTTGCTGTCAGACACTGATCAAGGCTACCCTGATGACTGAAGGACATACAATGATCTTAAAACCTGAAATACCCATCATGTCTTGGATGATATCACAGAAAGCCTTTAAAGAGTTCATAATATTGTACAACGAAATGGTTTATACAGAATCATGCTGCCCGGGAATGCAGAGAGGAGATACTCACAGGGAGCCCTCTCCCCCCAGCGTGGATTTGGAACTGTGTGCAGAGCTGCTGGGTTCCACTATCGCTTGGGCCATGCCCTGTACACACCTCTCAACTGAGCACCAACGAGCTGTCTGGTTTGCGGGTGGCAGTCCCGGTGCATGGACAACGTCCTGTTTGGAAAGCTGCTGCATTTTAGACCCGCAGATAGAAAGACGCTCACTGAAGAAGGTAAAAACAGATCTGCTCGGTGAGCTGATTTGCACACTGTTTTCCTAGCAGTGATGGAAGAATTGCGCAGTGGGAAAAGCCGCTGTGTTTAGGTTTTTACACTCCTGAGCGGGGCCAATGGCTTGGCCATATGATGGGGGAGAAGGGCAATGGAAACCTGGCCTATGACAGGGATGCCCATATGAGGCACAGCCCTATGGAAATCAGTATGTACATTTTGAAAAGATCTTTCAAATTTATTTTTAGAGAGAGAGGAAAGGAGGGAGAAGAGTGAAAGAGAAACATCTATATGCAAGAGAAACATTGACTGGTCGCCTCTCGCATGCTGCCAACCAGGGACCTGGCCCACAACCCAGGCATGGGCCCTGACCGGGAATTGAACCAGTGACCTTTTGGTTTGTGGGACAATGCCCAATCCACTGAGCCACACCATTTGGGGCATCACTATGTAAATTTGAGGGGTAAAGTGTGGCATGTGGCTGTCTGTTAGAACACCCTTCCAGGTTCAGAAGGTGATCACCTGTGTGCTTGTTTGAGGTGGCCACCTGGGTCCATTCACTGAGTGGATGTGGGGGTGCCGCAGCCATGCAAAGATGAGCTAGATCTGCATAGTCCTGTTGCAACCTCTGGGGCACGAAATGACAGTAAGAACTGCTCTGTCTGCCAGCAAAAGAGAGACTGCAGTTGGCCCTGTGGTGGATTCCCTGGGGGAGGCCCTGATTATAGCTGGCAAGTGAGGCTAATTCTGGTAGCTCCAAGGGGCTACACATGGGTCTGAACGAGAACAGATGCTGACTCTGGACCAGAATTTGCTTAGCTGGTGGTAGATGCAAATACTCAGAATGCTATAAAAGAGCTGGAGCAGACATAGTGCACCAATTTGGACAGCCAGTCGTCAGTTCTTCAGACCAAGGAACACACTGACAGCCCAAAATGTCTAGCAGAGGTTTTCTCCTCAGAGCACTAGTTTGGCAGGAAATTGGAACAGGCGATTGAAATATTGGTCATCTACAATGGGCACAAATAAAGACATAATGGGCTGGCTTACACCCCTTCATGAGTGTGAGCTCACACTCAACCTGATTATAAAGGAGTGTCCCCCTGGGTAAATTCCTCTATTTGGGGGTGGATCTGGGGAAGAGGGGCTGGGGAAGGATGCTGATATGATGATCTCTTTGCCAAGGGAGGAGGATGTTGGTGTAAGGACTATACGTATTTTTTTCCTCTTTCTACCCCACCTCCCCTCAAATTCTTGTTTTCCCTCTCAAACGCAGTGGCCATATCACCAGGGCTACAACTGCAAGGGCTGGAAATAGTGGTGAGTCTTCAACAAGAAACTGTACTATGTTTTAAACATTATGTCAGAATTCCTAAGGGCCTGCTGGAGCAGGATGTGCCTTTACCTATCTAGAAAAATTGGGGCCAACAATGAATGAAACTATGAAACTATGTTGCTTGGCGGTAAAGGTCGCCCCCTAGTGGTGTACCTGCGTAATCGTAACCTCTCTGAATGGAGTGGACGGAAGGGGAGGCCGCTTGCTGTCCTGCTGCGTCCAATCTAGTCCAGCACAGAGGCCAAACCGTTTCCCTCCTTCCAAAGGTGGAAAAGCTTGGCTATAAATGGTAAGGAGAGAAAAATGTAGTCTCCTGCCTCCCACTATCACCTAAGGTAGATATCACTCCCTCCCCAATCACCAAAAGTAGAGTTTCTGGAGGCCTGCAATCTCCTAAGGCTAAGATTCACAGTTCCCGGCAATTATCTAAGGTGGAGTTTCTTGGACCCCACAATAATTGGAAAGAACTTCTTGGGTAGTTCTCACACTCACCTAAGGTAGAGTTTCAGGAGCCACCGTGATCACCTAAGGTCAAGTTCATGAGGCCTGACCTTCACATAAGGCAGAGTTCCCTGGGCCCCAAAATATAGCTAAGGTAGAGTTCCTGGCCTACCATAATCACCTAGGTAGACTATCCTAGCCTCCCGCCTCACCTGACATCAACTTTCCTCAGCACATAACCACCTAAGGTCAAATACTCTGGCCCCCAGCAATCATGTGAGATAGATACTTCTTACCCCTCATAATCACCTAAGGTAATCAATCCTAGACCCCAAAATCAGCTAAGGTGGAGCTTTCCGGGCTCACAATCACCTAAGATGGACTTTCACAGGCCCACGATCATCTAAGGTAGAGTTCCCAGGCCCACAGTCATGTAGGGTCGAGTTCCCTCTGCCCCAACAATTGCCAAAGTTCAAGCTTCCCTGGTCCCACAATCACCTAACATAGAGTTTCCAGGGCCCCAAATCACCTGTGGTAGTGCTTCCTGCTCCCACAATCACCTGTGTAATTTCCTGGCCCCCAAAATTGTCAAAAGTAATATTTCTTGAGACTCCACAGTCACCTATGGTCAAGTGTCCCAGGCCCACACAAGCACGTAAGGTAGAATTTCCTGTCCACCAGTGCTCTCCTCTGGTAGAATCACCTGGTTTCCCACAATCGTCTCAGGGAGATCTTCTGGGCCCCGAAAGTCAGGCTTCCTGGGCCCACTAACACTTAAGGTCCAGTCTTCTGGGCCCCAAACCACCTCATGTCAAGTATTCTGAGCCCACAGTCACTTGAACTGAAGTCCCTGCCCCCAAGCATATAGGGTAGACTTACCTGGCCCCCACATCCCAACTAAGCTACAGTTTCCAGGGGCTCCACCATCACCAAATGTCGAGATTCCTGACCTACAGTAACTAAGGAGGACAATCCTGACCCCCACATCACCTAAGATTGAGATTCCCAATCCCCATGACCTACTGTCAAGATTCACGTGTCCCCACAGGCCCCTAAGCTACTAGGGTTTCCTGGGCCCCCAAGGGACCTAAATAAGAAATCCCTCAGCCCACCAATCACCAAATTAGACTATCTTCAAACCCCACAAAAATCTTAAGCAGAATTCCTGGGCCCACAATCACCTAAAGTCGAGTTTCCTGGCCCCCTCAATTACCTAGTGTAGGGATTCCTGGACCCCCATATTCACCTGAGGTAGAGTTTCTGGGACCCCCACAATCATCTAAGGTAGGGTACCCTGGCCCCACGATCACTTAGGTCAAGTTTCCTAGACAACCAAAATTACTTAATGGTAGTTTCCTGGCTTCCCCAATTGGATAAGAGATTCCTCACCCCCAAGTCACCTAATAGCTTTCTGGGCTTCCACAATAACCTAAAGTCAAGATTTATGGGACACCCCCCGATTGCCTAAGATAGAGCTTCCTGTTCCCACAGTCACCTTTGGTAGACTTTCAGCGCCCCGCCCCCTGACAATCACCCAAGGTAGACTTCCCCAGGTACACAATCACCTAAAGTTGAGTTTCCTGGGCACAAATCATCTAAGGTTGGATTTCCGGGGTCACAGTCACCTTGGGTAGAGTGCCCTGGTTACCCCCCACACACACACCTCATGTATAGTGTGCTGGGCCCCTAAAATCATCTAAGCTAGAGTCCCTGGGACCCCATAAACATACAAGGTAGCCTTTCTTGGGCCTCCAAATTAGCTAAGCTAGGGTTTCCTGGTCCCAAAGTCACACCAGATAGAATTTCCTGGACCCACAATCACCGAAGTTGAAGTTCATGGGCCCTCACAATCTCCTATGGTCAAGAGTTCTGGGTCCAGTACTACTCGGCCATAGAAAAGAAGAAAACCTTACCTTTTACAACAGCATGGATGGACCTGGCGATTATTATACTAAGTGAAATAAGCCTAGGTAGACTATCCTAGCCTCCAGTCAGAGAAAGACAAGTACCATATGATCTCACTTGTACGTGGAATCTAATGAACAAAATTATTTAGCCAACAGAATAGAAACAGAAGCATGGATACATAGAACAGACTGACGGCTGTCAGAGGGAGGGGAGTTGGGGGGCTGGGTGAAAGAAGGTGAAGGGATCAACCAAATATATGTAGATATATGACACACATAGACACAGACAGCAGTGTGGTGACGCCAGAGAGAAAGTGGGGTGGAAGGTGGCGAAGGGGGAATAAATGGGGATGGAAAGAGACTTGACTTTGGGTGGTAAGCACATGATACAGCATGCAGATAATGTTTTATTTATTGAGTTGTACACATGAAACCTGTATGTTTTTATTAACCAATATCATCCCAATAAATTCAATTTGAAAAAAAGGAGTTCTGGGTCCCCACACCCTATGGTAGAGTATCCTAGACACCCCCAACATTCATCTGAGGCGTACTTTCCTGGGCCCACAATTACCTTCAATAGCATTTCCTGGGCTTAGGCTCTACTAATTTAGAATTCCCTGGGACCCCCACTATTACCTAAAGCAGACTATCCTGGCCCAAACGATCGCCTAAGGTGGGTTCCCTAGGCCCCCTCAGTTACCTAAGGTCAAGTCCCTGGCCATCCAACACCTGAAGTACATTCTCCTGGCCCCTAACATTAGCTAAGCTAGAATTCTTGGGCCCCCACAGTCATAACACGGTTTTCTTGGGCTCACAATCAACTAAAGTAGAGATTCCTGGGCCACCACAATCACCTAGAGTTTCCTGACCCGACCCCACCCCTACATCTCCTAAGGTAGTGTTTCCTGGGCCCCCACAGCCACCTAAGAGTCCCTACTAGGAAACGGGCTTAGGCTTGGCTGGAGCCGGCACAGCAGTTCATGGAGATTACTAGCAACGAACTCTGTTCACACAGAGCTCACCTGGGGGAGCATTGCACCAAGGCCCGGGGCCTTTCTCTCCTCCCCGCATGCTGACATAGTTGGTCTACCTGCCAGCTGCAGCATTCCCAGGTGATTCTAATCAGCAGCCAGAATTAAGAAATACTGGTCAAGACCCTCATCAGTGTAACTTTTAACTAACTCAAGGGTCACCAAACATTGAGAGAAAACTCTTAACTGCACGGGAGAAGTAACAAACTCAGCAGAAAGAATATTCCCAAGGAAGCAGCAAGGAAGAAACTAGAATAAAACTTTAAAGTAAACATTAATTGCTCAGATTTGGAAGGGTCTCTAGTCATCAAAAATCTTTCTGCGGTAAAATTCTTGGAAATTGAAAATAATACTGAAGTAAATTTGCTAGTACTTTTTAAATGTACTTTTAGAACAACTTTGAAAAGAGTTATCTTTTACGGTTGTTTTTTCTTTTTTTTTTTTTTTTTGCAATTTTTAGATGAACTCCATCATTGGAAGCATTTTAAAATGTACAATTCAGTGGTTTTTAGTGTATTTAAAATATTGTGCCACCCTCACCATTTTCTGATTCCAGGAATGTCCGTTACCATGAGGCAGCCATTCCCAATTCCCTACTCCCCCAGCCCCAGGCAACCGCTAATCTACTTTCTGTCTCTATGAATTTACCTTCTCTGGACATTTCCTATAAATGGTGTCGTATAAAAAAGTGCCTTTTTGTGTCTGGCTGCTTTCACTTAGCATAATGTTTCAAGGTTCATCCATGTTGTAGCATGTATCAGAACTTCTTTCCTTTTTCACGGCTGAGTAATACTCCATGGTATGGATAGACTACATTTTGTTTAGCCATTCATGTGTTAATGGACATTTGTGCTGGGTGCCCTTTTTGGATATTATGAGTGATGCTGGCATGTACATTCTTCTACACGGTGTTTGTGTGAATGTACAGCTTCAATTATCTTGGGTCTATTCCTATGAGCTCCCCAAAATGTAATTCTATGTTTAACATTTTGAGGAACTGCAAACTGTTTTCCAAAGCAGTTATACTACTTCACACTCCCACCTGCAATATATGAGGGTTCCAACCTCTGCTTTTAAACTTCAGGGTTTACAAGGGGAAAGGGAGAGAACTGCCTGGAGACGTTCTGAGGAAAACACACCTGGGCCTTTATCACAGACAGGACTGACATCTTAGCACCCTGCCCCTTGACTTTCCCAGGGCCACACAGCCACCCCTCCTGACTCGCCAATCCTACAGCTGGCGGGCAGGGCGCCTCTCCTAGACGAGGTCAGAGGTCAGCTGCTGTGATCCTCTCTGCCCCCCACAGAGCAAAGGTGCTTCTGTTGTCCCACAACGTGGGGCCACTGGTCCCCAAGGCCTCATTCTGGCCTGTCTTCTGCCTTCTTCTGCCCCCAGCAGCCCTCCTGGCATTTTTCCGGAGTCCCTTTTGCCTGTACGTCTAACCCCCCCGTCCTGTCCCAGCCTGAGCCTTCTCCATTGGAATCTGACTCTTACTGTAACTACCTGAAGTGCTTCCTGCAACACCTCAGCAATGATGATATGACCACAGCACTTAGAACACGGCTATTACATCTCTTTCCTGACCCCAGAGCCAGCGGCAGAGAGATCCAGCAATGCCTAGAGGGAAGCAGGAAGTCCATGCTGCAGGGGGAGGGGACTCTTTGGTTTACAAGCCAGTTTCCATCCTATAGTTCAGACAGGGCACCCCATAACTGCCCAGATTACATCCTAAGAGTTGGGTGTTGGGAACTGCCCTACCTGGTTTCAGAAACTGTAACCCCCTGTGGCTAAGGCTGAGTAAAAAGACCTTGGGACCATAAGCCACTTAGGAGACAAAGCTTCTCTTCCTGGCAGGGGCACAGCCTCTGCCCCTTTCACCTCACCCTGCTTGGCCCTGGGCGGATGGCTGGTTAGCCAATGACAGGTAAGAGTCCTCAAAGGAGGGATGACAGGCACGGTCACAAAGGTGCCCTCAGGGAAGGACTTGGGGCTATAGAAGAAGTGGGTGGTGGACCCTTGCCCCTCGGCTTTGACATAGCCTGAGTCCTCATTCAGTCTGCAAGAAGTCTCCTAATTTCTTGGCTGCCTTACTTCCCCTGCCTGACTTCAGCCTGAAACAATGCCGGAGGTGGGTGTGGCCCTGTGCTGGAAATGGTGGTTCCCCTGGGTGATCAGGCCTAAGGAAGAGTGCATAAAATCCTGTAAAACTTACCTTGCTAATACCCTCAATTTAAATGATAAGGTTCCAAGAATGAAATGAGTTTGTTTCCCAAAGTTTTATGGCCCTTTAGCTATCTGACCCTGCCTCAAAATTAGCCCTCAGAGTTATTTGAATGTTATCTATTGTTTGATCATTACTGACTGACAATGATTGATGAGCTTCACATATTCACCCTGTATTCCTATGCAAATTAAACCCAATAAAAGCCCATTGAGGAACAGGTTCCTGGTCCTTCTCCTATGAGAGACTGGCCACCTTACCTCCCCACGCAGATCATGTCTTGGTAGACTTATTCTCATCCATAACGCCACACACTGCGGGCCGGAGTGTATGTACATCAGTTGGGGCCCAGTGGGGCCCATTGTTCTTAACTTGGATTGTAACGATGGTGACCTTGATTTCCTGATACAACCCTGGATGTCCTGGCATGGTCTTGCCTCCAACTGTTTTCTACATTTGATTTATGAGGAACGCCAAGTGGGGAGGATGTTTCTGCTGACATTATGCTTGTCCATAAAATGTTTTTTAAAATAGGATGCAGCCCTGGTGAGGTTGCTCCATCAGTTGGAGCATCGTCCTGTACACTAAAAGGTTGTGGGTTCCATCCCAGGTCAGGGTACATACCTAGGTTGTGGGTTCCATCCCTGGTGGGGGCACCTCCTGGAGGCAACCAATCAATGTTTCTCTCTCTCTCCCTCTCTCTCCCCACCCTTTCCTCTGTCTCTAAAATCAATAAATCTATCTTCAGGTGAGGATTTTTTTTTTAAAAGTGTGCAGACCTGATAATCATGAAATCATCCTGCCTACAAGACTAATGAAAGATGGTCCCTCGCAGAGGGAATGGGTAGAGTGGTCAACTGTGTGCACCTCAGCTAAAAACAACCATTTTGAAGACTTGATTTTATGTGTTTGTATTTTCAAGGGTCACCAGTCGGCTTGTCCCCTGGTAACCTGATGAAGGGGGAGTCTTCCAGCATTTGGTTTTCAGAAGGAGTTGAAAATGCAAAAGGAAAGGATAAAGTAAATAAATCAGTGATCTGCACCCTGCACGCCTCATGCCGTGTTGAGACCACAGAGGCCACTGTGGATCTCTGGTTCACAGTGATCGTAGTGACACTGACCTTGACCTCTCCATACCGCCTGGATACCTCTATGCGGGGTCTGCATGTCGGCCCCACTTATTTCTCCCACATTTCCTCCTCCTTCTGGAAGTGGGGCCAAACCATTAGATTCTGTGCCACTGATTAAGTACCCTATGAGCTGCATTTAAAGAAACTGAGGTACGTTTTACAATGCGTTCCTCGGGTTGTCACTAGACCGTCATTCTCCATCTTGACGCACATTAGAATCGCCTGAAGTACTTTTAAATCTAGGGATGCCCTTGCAGGCTCTGGAGATTCGATTCGATTGGCTTAGGTGGAGCAGGCTTGAGCAGGTTCTAGAAGTTCCACAGGTGATTCTAAGGTGCAACCAGAGTTGTGCAGCCGAGGCTGAGAACCACTGCATGAGACGAGTACCTGGTAGTGAGCCTTTCGTGATAATGCAGTTCCATTTGAGTTCAGTCAAGTTCATTGACCCAGTTAAGATTTCAATAAAAACTTAGGATACTTAAAATCAGATGTCTACTTGGATTAGATAAATGTCAACTTTCTTTTTATTTCTTTTTTAAAGTTCTACATAGTCGAAATTTAAAGAGTCTGGTAGTTCTATAAGATCTGGCAGGAAAAACAAGAGCTCCTATTCCCCTCCTTTCATTTCCCAGCCCCAGGGACAGCTTCTTTTATTTAGCTCTTGTAACTGATTCTTTTGGCATTTGCCTCTCTATCTTTAAGTAAAATGCTTTGATTTCTATTTCTTGATTTTCCACTTGAGACGTTATCCACTGTCTTTGCACCAGGACAGGCAAAGCTGCGTCACCTTCATCTCCCATCTCTGCCACACTCCCATCTGTCCCCTGCCTCACCCAATGCAGTGATGTCACAATTCTGCTTCAACCGATAATCATTCTTTACATTATCACGATTTTGTATACCATCTGGAGCTTAACACATGTAACACACTAAGATAACACACTTCTTTCTTGTGCATTTATTTCCTTGAGTTAATAATTGTCTTAATTTTTCACCTGATTAGTTTTTTATTAGCTTTATATCTACATTTCAGTAACCCATCCTCGAATTCTCCACCAGTTGTTTGAATCTCTCTTCAAGACATTTTTCCACATTGGGTATTTTATATGTTTCGTCTTCCTGAGGAACCATCTCCCAGAGCCCTCTGACCTGCTCAGGTCGGCGGGCCGGCTGTTCGCTGGGCCTGCTTCATGACTGTCACCCTGCAGCGTCCCTCTGGTGCCATCACCTGGGCATTCCCTTTGCTTTTCTCCCCTGTTGGACCTCCTGTTTTTGTGTTCCTGCCTTTTTCTTTCTTGGTTTACTCTGTCATTTTGCTGAAATGAAAGATCATCTAAAAATGCCACCATACACAAAACTATTTTCCCTTCACAAGCTTAGAGAATTATCATATTTGACAGAAAGGGGTGGCATTAGTTAAAGCAGCAAGAGAGGAAAAAGACCTAAAAAGTCTTGTAGGGAAACGCCAGTTTTACCTAAAATACAGGGAAATCCATCTGTGCCTTTTCGCCTGTTGTAGGTTTTGAACCAAAACAATAATTACTCTGTAATCTATGCTCCCAAGGTAAACTATCCTGGAACTGGTGTTTTAACAGAGAGCCAAAAAAATGGCATAAAAACATAAATCTCATTTCACCAAAGCTTACAGAAACAAATGGATTTCAGCATGATTATAATTACATGTTTCCATCACCCCAAAAATCAAGCAGCTAAAGCAAGAGTAAATTTTATTTAAAAGACATACAGTAGCCCTGACCAATGTGGCTCGGTTGGTTGGATGCCATCCTGCAAAGCAAAAGGTCGTCAGGAAGATTCCCCGTCGGGCACAAGCCCAGGTTGCAGATTCTGCCATCCCTGGTCGGAGCATGGGCAGGAGGAAACCAATTGATGTTTTTCTCTCACATCACAGTTTCTCTCCCTCTCCTTCTCCCTCCCTTCCTCTCTCACTAAAAATCAATCAATTACTTAATTAAAATTTAAAAAGAAATATATTAAGCACCAGCTACACATCCAGAAAATGCCAAATTTGGCTATGAAATTGGTTTCCTGCTGGAAAGTGAGCAGGGAGGCCGTCGCCCCTACAGGCTCTTCTGTACCTTTAATTAACTGGAGCTTCCCAGCTGGAGGCAGACCAGCTATTCAGTTGGTGAAGACCATTTCTCAGAAATCAGTTTTCAGTAGGGAGAAGTTGGATTTACTGTGGCTTGACAGCTCCGACCACAGTCTGACCACAGCTATTTATATATGTGAAGCTGCTTTCCAGCAACTTTGAGCAGCTCTCAGGGCCGACAATTGTCCTAAGAAGCCTGAGACCAGAGAGACCCTTCTGCAGAGGCCCAGGGTCTGCCCCACAAGGAGATGGAAGGTGGAGGGTGGACTGGGTCAAAGAAGGTACCAGAAGATGCCAAGTGACATTGTAGAGAGGGAGGGAGAGAACACTCGGTGGCTAAGAACAGCAGGGTGACCTAGTGCAGGTTTAGTCACAGAGTGGGGCATGCCAGGCATCTACGCTGCCCTGAGGATGGCACTCAGGTATACCCCGGCCCTCCACCAGTCTCCCAACACAACTTTGGTGAGCACTGAAAAGAAGAAAAGAGATTCTAAAGAATTCTTAGCGCTGTTGGACTTCCAGTCAAGATGGCGGTGTAGGCAGACATGGCTCACTTCTTCACACAACCACATCAAAATTACAACTAAAATATAGCACAACCATCTCTCAGAACCATCAGAAATCAAGCTGAATAAAAATCTGACAACCATGGAATTAAAGAAACGCCACCCACACAGATTGGTAGGAGGGGTACGGATGCTGAACAGGCTGGTCCCACACCCACATGTGGTGGATAAAAATTGAGGAGGAATATCTCAGGAGTGAGGGGTCCCAGCCCCACACCAGGCTTCCCAGCCAAGGATTCTAGTATCAGGAAGATAAGTCCCCACAACTTCTGGCTGCAAAAACCAGCAGGGACTGAGTTTATGGAAGAAACTTCTGGAGCCCCAAGCAGTTCCTCTTAAAGAACTCACACACGGATTAACTCACACCTCCTCAAACTCACTCCCTCTGAGCTCCAACACCAAGGTGAGCAGGGACCATTGTCCCTTTCCTAAACCTTCCCCGCACTGAGCTGGCAAGCTTGTGCCATATCTGAGACTCCACCACCTTGGCAAACACTGTTTGACTGGCCTTGGAGATCCCCAGAGAATGTCCCCCACCCAATTTACAGGCCCACCCAAGCTACTTCTCCAAATGAATGGTTGGTCTTGGTTCATGCTGCACAATTTGCTAAGTCCTGTCAGCAAGCAACAGCTGACCTCAGTGAGTCCTAGGCCCAGCACTAGGAGCAGCCAGCCTAGATTAACAGCTTAGCTTCTCCTGGGAATCTCCAAGCCCAGCACAAGCAGCAGCCTTCTCAGATTGCTTTATAGCTCAGGCAGGATGGCCCCAGGCAAAACGCAGGTGGAGACTGACTTTGGCCTGCACCACCCGGGAAACCCCAGGGCCAGCACACCCAGTGGACAGCTATAGACCACGCTGGAGCACCACCACCCTGCCCCTGCACAGCTGATCCTCCGTGGAGTATAGAGGTTGGTTATCAGTGGTCACAGCCAATCCTAGCAGCTGACTGGCCTGGGTAAATCCCTCCCATTGATCTGCCAACAGCAACCAAGGCTCAACTACAAGAGGAAGGTATACTCTGCCTACACAAAGGGTGTACCTCGAGTACCCAGCTTGGGTGATAGGGGAGGCTGGGCTACTGGACCCTACAGGACACCTACTACATTAGGCCACACTACTAAGATGGGGTCATAGCAACTCTACCTAATTTACAGAAACAAATACAGAGAGGTTGCCAAAATGAGGAGACAAAGAAACATGGCCCAAATGAATGAACATATCAAAACTCCAGAAAAAGAACTAAACAAAAGGGAAATAAGTGATCTATCAGATGCAGAGTTCAAAACACTGGTTATGAGGATGCTCAATGAACTTAGTGAAGACCTCAACAGCATAAAATGACCCTGTCAGAAATGAAGGATACACTAATTGAAATAAAGAACAATTTACAGGGAAACAACAGTAGAGTGGATGAAGCTGAGCCTCAAACAAATGATTTGGAACATAAGCAAGCAAAAAACAACCAACCAGAACAACAACAAGAACAAAGAATCCAAAAAAATGAGGACAGTATAAGCAGCCTCTGGGACAACTTCAAGAGGTCCAACATTCACACCATAGGGGTGCTGGAAGGAGAGGAGAAAGAGCAAGAAATGGGAAATCTATTTGAAAAAAATGGTGAAATAAAATTTCCCTATAATGACAAAGGAAATAGACATGCAAGGCCAGGAAGCACAGAGAGTCCAGAACAAGATGGAAGCAAAGAGGCCTACTCCAGACACAACAAAATTAAAATGCTCAAGGTTAAAGATAAAGAGAGAATCTTAAAAGCAGCAAGAGAAAAGAAGGCAGTTACCTACAGGGGAGTTCCCATAAGACTGTCAGCTGATTTCTCAAAAGAAACTTTGCAGGCTAGAAGGGATTGACAAGAAATATTCAGTCATGAAAAGGAGGGACCTACAGCCTAGATTGTTCTATCCAGCAAAGCCATAATTTAGAAATGAAGGGCAGATAAAGAGCTTCCCAGACAAGAAAAATCTAAAGGAGTTCATCATCACCAAACCATTATTATATGAAATGTTAAAGGGAATTATTTGAGAAAAAGAAGATCAAAACTATGAACAATAAAATGGCAACAAATACATATCCACCGACAACTGAATCTTAAAAACAAACTAAGCAAACAAGAAGCACAGAGACAGAATCATGGGTATGGAGAGCGTTTTGATGGTTACCAGATGGGATGGGGGTATCGGGGTATGGGTGAAGAGGTGAGAGGATTAAGAACTACAAACAGGTAGTTACAGAATAGCCATGGAGATGTAAAGTGCAGTATAGGAAATGGAATAGCCAAAGAACTTATATGCATGACCCATGGATATGAACAATGGTAGGAGGATTGCCTGAGAGAGGGGGTGCTGCTGGGTGGAGCAGGGAAATGGGGCAAAATCAGGGCAACTGTAATAGTATACTCAATAAAATATAATTTTAAAAAAAGAAAAGAATTAGCAATCCTGGCTCCTCCTCTCTTCCTAAGGGGTCAATTAATTCAGCCCAGCTGTTGCCTCAGGGTGCCCCCTTGTGGTGAAGTGGAGCCATGACTTGCTCCCAGGAGCCCTAGATATTGGGGGAGGCTAGAAGGCTGTCTTTGCCTCTAGACTCATAGAATTGGTCTTGTGTGGACGCAGCGTGCTTGGTTTGCCTCCCCTGTCCCCAGAGGAGAGAAGAGGGCACAGAGGCCCATGATTGTCAGTGTAGTTCCTTTGTCTTACCTTCTTTTGAACAGTATTGATCCTTAGCTCTCTACCTGTTGAAGCTAGATTTTCAATTATTCATTTAACACTATGTGCCATTAGGTCCCTGCAATTTTTTACAACTTGGTTCTTTTTATAATCAAAGTTTTCAAACTCCCAATCTCCCAATTTTTCTTTTAAAATGTATTTCAAATAATAGAAGGATGTATATATATATTTTATAATACTTCAAATCTTTGTAGCCATTTTAACTTGTAATTATATTTTACAATTCCTACTGGAGGGAGTAGAAATGGGCATGGCCACTGTTTATTTTACTATTTTTAGATTTTGATTATGGACAATATTAAAAATACAAATTTAAAGGAAATCATGTAATGAATCCTATACGATACCCAACTTAAACAATTGCCAGCTCACAGCCAGCCTTGCTTCATCTGTATTCTCCCTGCACCCTGATTCTTCTAAGCAAACGCCAGCCTCTTCATGCAAGCTCCCAAGAGTTTTTGGCATAAACACATAGCTCTGCTTTCTGGTGTGACAAGCTGTTCTAGGTTCATCCTGTACCTTTGCTGTCCCAGTGGAATTAGCCAACTCCTTTAAATAAGAAACCGTATTTAGAGACCACAACTTGGGTTCTTCGGGTATTTTGCTCCTGAGCTGGTCACTGTCTTGAGGTTACAATGCCCACTTTGGTATTCTTTTCAGTTTCTAACAGACATTGGGACTCACACCGACAATAAGGCCACACTTGGTATTGACTACACTTAGAGTGAGGATTTAAGGAGAGGAAATACGGCACACCAGTTCTCTAGGCACCCCCATCCCCTTGGGTTGTCAGATAAAACACGGGATAGCAGATTAAACTTGAATTTCAGATAAACAATGAATAAAGCCTCACGTCCCACTCAGGAACCAATATGTGTAGTAACAATATTATTGGACTAGCTCGCTTCCATCCCTTCTCAAGGGACATGTCCAGTTCCAAGGGTCATTCTCCGGAAACTCCCAAGCCACAGCTTCCCACCAGCTTTCTAATTAATTCACTGTTCTCACTGTTCCGATGCAGTGGGTGATTTTTACCACAAGCAGTATTGCCTAGCAACACAGCTGACACTTCACCTTTATCAGATTTCCAGGAGAACAGAGCTAGAAAGTAAACTCCAAAGAAAATGAAAAATGATTTTTTAAAGATTTTATGTATTTATTTTTAGAGAGGGGGAAGGGAGGAAGAAAGGAAGAGAAACATCAATATGTGGTTGCCTCTCGCACACCCTGCACTGGCAGGGACCTGGCCCACAACCCAGGGATGTGGCCTGACTGGGAATCGAACCTGTGACCCTTTGGTTCTCAGGCTGATGCTCAATCCGCTGAGCCACACCAGCCAGGGCAGGGATTTACTTTTTAATTTTTTTTTATAGTTATACAAATATTTTCATGTATCCAAAGCCAAATCTAGAAAGTCTATTCACAGAATTCTAGCTTCTGTCTCTGACCCCTTGGCCCTATTCCCTCTTTCTCCCCCTGGATAACAATTTATTTTTATGTTACGCTTTCCCACTCCATTGTGATGTTTCACTGTAGTTCTAGACCCCTTCTTAGGAAAACAGTAGCATATTATATATACCATTCTCTAACCTCACTTATTTTCAAATTCAATTTTAACATAAAAGCTTTACCGAGCTATAACTTACAAGTCACCTGTTTGACATGTGTAACTCAATGATTTCTTAGTGCACTCAGAGTTGGCACCACCGTTCTAGAACAGTTTCAGTTCTCCAAAGGGAAACTGTGTGCCCAAGCGGTCACTCCTCACTGGCCGCTTTCCCCAGCTCCCCAGCCCTCACCCTGGGCAACTGCTAATCTGCTGTCTCTCTCCACGGAAATGGCTGTAGTGGATAATCCACATAAATAAAGTCATACAGTACCTGACCTTTTGTGTCTGGCCGCTTTTGCTTAGCTCAGCATTTTCAAGGTCTGTCCATGCCGTAGCCTGCTCCAGGACTTCGCTTCTCTCATTGCCACATAACACTCCATTGTCTGGGCACACCACGTTTCATTTATCCACTTACCTTGCTTCTTCCACTTCACCATCTATTTTGGAGATCACTCTATGGTATTATATCACGTTATTAGCACACTAGTGTAGATTTTCCATAGTCTATCCAACCAGTCCCCGACCGATGGAGATGTGGGTTATTTCTAGTGTCTTACACATAGAAGTGCAAGAGGCCCTGGCTGGTGTAGCTCAGTGGATTAAGCGCAGGCTGTGAACCAAAGGGTTGACAGTTTGATTCCCAGTCAGGGCACATGCCTGGGTTGCAGGCCAGGTCCCCAGTGGGGCCCACATGAGAGCCAACCACACATGGATGTTTCTCTCCCTCTCTTCCTCCCTTCCCTTCTGTCTAAAAACAAATAAAATCTTAAAAAAAAATAGAAGTGCAAGAAGAAGCCTTATGCTCCCATATTTGGGTAGCAATGGGGAGCTGACTCATACCTTACTCCAGTGGTTTGGCCTCAGTAACTGCTAAGGGGTCTTTTAGCTTCAAAGTTCTCAGATTGACCAAAAGAAAGTGACATTGGCCTTCTCTGGGTTTCTGGGGGCCATGTGCTGGCTGACTCCCCCTGATGGCCAACTCTCAGTAGTTAACCTTTGTGTGCTCTCATTTGGTCCGTCTTAGTTTATCTCTGCAGAATTAACGGCGGCACTATTATACTAGGAAATCCCATGAGCTTAAGGGTCAGGGACAGCTGTCAGTCCAAACCTCCTCACCTCACAAGAAGTAGAAGTTTGCTTTTATAGAAGTACTCCAAGTTCTATGAGACCCCAGCAGCAATTCCCACTGTTTTCCTTTAGCGAAAGCCTCGACTTCAGATGTGGGAGTTTCCTGAACCCCGAAAAAGCGAGCTCACTATTGTCCAGCACAGAGAAAAGCGAAGGCTGGGGTGGGGCTCTGGAAGGCCACAAGGGACATTGCCTGAGAAGGGGGAGGCAGGAGCTGTGACAACCTCCCAAGGAACTTCTCAACCAGATACGCGTCCCTGTGTTCAAGCTGACAGGGTCAATGAGATGGGGGCTAACTAGAGCTCTGCTCTTGGCCCCCAAGCCTCTGGGACAGTCCCCTCAGATGCCCGCAAGGCCAGTGAAGAAAACAAGCAGGTGACGTGGGCCAGTGAAATCCTGGCTCATCTAAAAGTGGCAGTTCTCATTGGTTTTTGCCAGGTAAGAATGCCTACATTCTTTGTTTTTTTTCAAGCAAAGTTGCAAGTCTGGATTTCTATGTAAAATTTTCTGATTTTCTTCCAAGCTTAGCAAACACGTTTGGGAGTTGTACTCAAATATCTCTGTAAAAGCAGAGAAAATTCAGGGAACTGACAACGTTGAGGATTTGACTCCAGAAATCCATGGAAGTGAGTCTCGACTCGGCCCCTCCTGCAACCAGAGCCACGCTGGTGGCTTCAGAAGCCAGGTTCTCCCACCCTCCAGTCTCCAGTAGCTCCAGGGGACAGTCCTTGAGGTAGAATAGAGCCTGACACTATTTCACCTTTGCTTCCTCATCTTTCAAAGGGAGAGAGTAAAGTTACTGACCCTGGCCGTGAGCTGTAATCTGCAAAGTGTAGTGCAAGTGGGAACTGTCATTAAGCCTGAACCTGTTCAAAAGTGTGGTTAAATTAATTGAATTGAATCATCTTCTTGGAATCTGATTAAAACTTTGGAAAGTGGAGAGTAGCTAAAATTTTTCTTTTGAGAGATAAGGAGAAAGTTGGAAATACAAATACTAAAAGTATTATAGTCCTGCAATAACCTAGACAAACCGGTAAATCAATCACTACCCCAAGAATAAATCTAAATACACTTAAACACTTTATAAATGATAATAAAATAATCAGAAATAAATGGGAAAGGCATTAATTATTTAATAAGTATCACTGGAAACTTGATCATTTGGCAAAGAAAATCAACTGAGATATCCACCTCACACTCACCATATACCAAGTTTAATTTAAGAACTAAATAAAAAGACTAGGACTACAGAAAAAGCTTTCTCTGCATTTAGAACACCCTTCTATGCAAAAAAGCAGTAAAACACATAGCAAAAAAAAAAGCCAATAAATTTAAGTATAAAAGAACTTTCCAACTCCTGGATTTTTTAAAGCCAAAATTAAATTGAAAGTTAAACACCAGCCCAGGCTAGTGTGGCTCAGTCGGTGGGAGAATCAACCTGTAAACAGAAAGGTCACAGGCTCGGTTCCTGGTCAGGGCACGTGCCCACGTCAAGGGCTCAGTCCCTGGTCAGGACGCGTATGAGAGGCAACTGATCAATGTTTCTCTCCAGTGTTTCTCTCCTGCTCTCGCCCCTCCTCCCTCCCCCTCTCTTTAAAATCAATAAGCATGTCCTCAGGTGAGAATAAAAAAGAAAAGGTTAAACTTCAGCAAAATATAACTGACAAAATAGCAAAGGGCAATAACCAAAGATATAAATATTAAGTACGAAGAGCTCATATGGTTCAATAAGAAAACAAATACCTGAAAGACTGGACAAATATATAAACTGATATATCACAGGGCGGGAGGAAAACTAAATGGCCAATACCTGTGACAATTCTTCTAACTTCTTTAAAAATCAGAGACATGAAAATTAAAATAAAAAAATATTTTTTTTTGCTTGGAAATTAACCAAGATTAAAAAGAGCACCTATCCCATGCCAGCAAGACTGGGTGGGACTGGGAGTCTGTGACACAGCACAAGCTCTGGGGAAATCAGCTTGGTATCGGCCACCAGGACAACTTTATTTTTCTATCTTTTCATCCTCCACCGAGGACATTTTTTTTTCATTGCTTTTAGAGAGAAAGGAAGGGAAAGGGAGAGGGTGAGAGAAACATTGATGTGAGAGAGAAACATCAATTAGTTGCCTCCATAAACACCCCAACTGGGGATCAAACCCGCAACATTTGGGTGCGCGGGACAGTGCTCCAACCAACTGAGCCGCACTGACCAGGGCCATCAGAGCGGCTTCAGATGTTGCTACCGTACCACCCAGAAATTAACCCTCTGGGAATACACTCTAAGAAAATAATGAGAAATAAGAACAAGAGATTTAAGTACAAAGAGATGTATCAAAATATTACTTATCATGATGGAAAGTTATAATCAGCCTAAATGACATACAATAGGATAGTTAAATAAATCCTGATATAATCATAAAATGGATTAGTATACATTTTTGTTTAATACATATGTTTACAAATAGTTTTCAATAATGAAAATGGAAAACCTATAATCTTAAATCACCCTTCCACAAAGGGTCATGTGGCACCTACTATGTGCTTGCTACTGTGCTGGGCATTTGGGTCACATACATCACTGAACAAAACTGACAAGATCCTGCTTTCTTAGAGCTCACATTGAGGGTGTGAGAGGGGAAACGAAGAAACTCAATGAAGAAGTGTAAGAAATAAGAAAGCTGTATAATAGGTTAAAGGTGATGTGTTGAAGAAAACCAAACGAGAGCGGGGCAGGGGAGCTGGAAGACGGAGCAGTGGGGTGAGGGCAGGTTGCCGGGCGGAAGGGCGGCTCCGAGACTTGAAGGCGTGGGGCAGAGCCACACCGCTATGGAGAGGGGGAGACATCCGTGTGCAAAGTACATCTCTGACCTCACCTGTTACATTTATGTATTAACTTCTATGTTACACATAGGTTCTCTACACCTCTCACACTTCCACAGAGAAAAGACATCCAAATGACAACAGTGGCTACCTGTGCAAGGTGGGATCACGGTGATTATTTTATCTTTTTAATAGTTTGCTGTATTTGCTAAATTTTATAACATGAGTAGGCCCAGTTTTATTATCAGGAATAAAACAATATATGCTATTACATGTTTTAAAAAGCAGAGTTAATCTACCTTTAACCCCAGGAAGGGCTTTCCAAAAGGGGCAAGATGTTTAAGTGTGGTGAGGTGTCTAGCCTTTCTGGGACAACGTTCTTCCACAAGGGGGCGCCTTGCCTTCCAAGAAGGAACTGCCTGAGCCCTGAGTTTGAAATGGATTTTAAAAGAGCGGTGTGTAAAGGGTAAATGTTGCATAATTCCACTCCCACGCCTAAGAACCATGCTCAGAGTGGCTCAAGATAGCTTCTGGCACTCTAACACTTGCCTCCTTGGTCAGAAATAATATTATCCATTTTCCCTGAAATCGATTAGCAAATACAGTTTAGCAAGGCATGAGCTCAGGAAAAAAAAAAAAAGAAAACAAGAAGAGAATGTTCCTTTCCCTTGGGGAGTTAACCCAACCAGCAAGGCCTAACTCAGTTACCTTTGCACAGTGTAGCAGCGTTGGGAGAGGAGGAGACCAGGGGTGGGGGAAGATCCAGCAGAGATTAATCAGTGCAGAAGCAAGAGTCAGCGAGCTGTTATCAGATACTTGAAAGATAGGTGCATAAAGGAGGGAAGGGCTGCAGGGAGAGGGGAGAGGGGAAAGAGAGACAGAGGCCAGGGTGCACGGGAGGAGGGCACAGGTAGTGCTGCGAAAAGCCTCTGACCGGGACAGTGCTGGGAATTTTGCAACCTAATGACCCCAAGGACTGGGTTGCCAGGAATGGCGCTCCTGGCCTGTCTCAGCAAACCCAACTTATCTGAAACCAAAGAGCAAAGAGACGTCTGTGGCTCAGGGTACTGACGCAGCCGCTCCGTCACCACCAGCCAATTTGGCCCGCAGGTGTTTACTTCTCCGGTCAGAGGGAGGCTGGATGCACACCCACTTCCATTTCCAAGACTTGCTTTTTATTATCAGGAATAAAACAATATCTGCAGGCTTGGGAACACAGTGGCCAGAGGACTGGAGAGCAAAGGTGGACAAGATAGGCTCCCGGGGTCGGGGGGAATGTACCTTGCTTATCCCAACACACAATGTAATGGGAAGAGAAAAGAGAAAGGATCACCTAACCCAACCTGGGGATCAAGTAATGCTTCCTGGAAGAGATGGTACTTGAGCTAGTCGGGAAGGGCCTGTGGGAGTTTGGCAGTGGGGAGAGGGTTTCAGGCAGAGAATGTGACTTCTGTTCCTGCAAGTAGCTCAGCCTGTCTGGAGTCTGGGTCAGTGAGGACAAGTGGTGAGAGGTGATGCTGGAGTGGTGGCCCCTTTATCCACAGACGCTGGGAAGCCTTGAGTTACCAGATCGCTGACATGGAAGTTTTCTAAAGTCACCAATGACCCTTGTGTTGCCATTTCACGTATACTTTCCCAACCTGCGTCCTAAGTGAATTCTCTCGGTATGTGGTACTGCCTCCTCCCCCTCCATCCCGGAGCATTCTCAGGTCCCGACTTCTCAGTCACCACGTGCTCCTGTTGGCCGTCTGTCCACCTCTGGTCATTTCTCCTCAGCTCCCACACTGGCTGCCCCTCCACCCTCTGGCCTGGGAGTGCGGTGTTCCACAGGGCCCTGCCTCGGTCCCTTCTCACCGTTTACTCTTGCTCTCGACCTCCTCATTGATTGCTGTGGCTTCGCATGCGTCTGTTATATGTGATAGTATCAGGGGAGGGCGGAGGGTCCAGAATCAAGAATGGGGTCATATGTCCTGGGCGTTGATGCTGAGCGAGCATGTTCCTGCTGGATCCTGAGCGACTGTGGGGTGAGTCAGGGCGGAGACAGTCAGCATGAGTAGGTCAGGGATAAGCAGAGGCATGTACTGAGTAGAAAGATCACTGCTAATTACTACAGTCAGTGTCCTGGATCGGAAAGAAAGCCAAGTCCAGGGCTTACTGCTCCCAAGTGTGGAGGGAGTGGTAGATATACTGATGTGTGTTTAAAAAATAAAAAAAACAAATCCAAGGTCTGAGAAGAAATATAACTTCAGGAGGTGCAAGAAAGATAGGTAGGTCCAACAGGGCAAACTGATTCCGAAGTCCGGGATGTCACTCAAGGCAGGGATCCAAGGCACAGGAGTAAGGCCAGCGGCCTGGGGTGGCCTCTGGCCTGGCTTGGATCCCTGCTGCAGTCTGGGCAGGCGGGCGTCCAGGCACGTGCTCCCAGCCTGGTGAGCAATGGCACAGGGGTGCGGGGGGCTCTGTGGGCCATCCAGACCGCACTGACACAGCCAGGGCGAGGCAGGCAGTCACCAGCCAATCCCGGTCCCTCTGTTCTCCAACCTCCCACGCCAACAGGACAGAGAATTTCTCAGGGTGCCAACATTACAGCTACTGATAAAGCAAATTCTTTTCGAGTCTTGTCAGGAGTAAGGCTGCAATTAAGATTTGAAATGGTCTTAAGAAGTGGCACTCAAAATGATGTTAGAATTTGCTGTTTTTAAAAAAACATAGAGTCCTACCTTAACATGATACTCAAAAATATATCTGATAATTAGCAATTAATTAAAAATGTCTAAGAAAAGCCCAGGCTCGGATGATTTGATTGATGAATGCTAGCAAACACTCAAAAAGATCTAATACTGATCCTTCACAAACTCTTCTAAAAAAACAGAAGAGAAAGGAATCTTTCCATAATTATTCTATGAAAATACAACCCACAGAATAGGAGAAAATATTTTCAAATTGCGTATCTGGTAAGAGATTTGTATCTAGAATCTGTAAAGAATACTTACAACTCAACAATAAAAAACCAACCCAACTTAAAAATGGGCAAAGGGTCTGGATAGACGTGTCTCCAAAGGAATGTTAATTATTCAGCAAAGAAGAAACGAAGCACTGACAGACCTGCAACCTGGGCGAACCTTGGAAACATTATGCTCAGCGAAACAATCATTCACAAAAGACCACATACTGTTTGACTCCATTCCAGGGGACGCCCAGAAGAGGCGAATCCAGAGAGAGAGAGCGCATGGTTGCAGGGGAATGGAGGGGGTGGAGGTCAGAGGTGACTGCGGGGGGACGGGGTTTCTGTCGGGGAGATGAAAGCTCCGACACGGGTGCACAGGTTTGCAAATATAGTAAGAAGCATTCACTGTATACTTTTAAAAGGGTGAACTATATGTTATGTAAATCATATCAAAATTAGGCTGCTAAAAATGTACATCAAGGTGGATTAAGGATATAAATGTAAAACCTTAAAAATAAAAGAAAATACAGAAGACTGGCTCAATAATTTCGGTGTGGAGCAGGCCAAGCTACATGATACAAAACTCACAATATATAAAGGACAACAGACAGATTAAGTGCACTGAAATAATCTTCAATGTGAGAAGACATTGTAAAATATGTCAACATATATACATATAAACACACATATATATAAATCATGCTGACTGGTGCAGCTCAGTGAATTAAGTGCCAGCCTGTGAACCACAGGGTCGCGGGTTCCATCCCCAGTCAGGGCACATGCCTGGGTTGCAGGCCAGGTCCCCAGTGGGGGGTGCACAAGAGGCAACCATATATTGACATCTTTCTCCCTCCTTTCCCCTCTCTCTAAAAATAAATAAATAAAATATATATTTTTTTAAATCATGGAGGACTTTTGCAACATGTGTAACAAATACATTTGGAGAATGGTCTTTAAAACCATTGTGAAAAAGATGAACTCCCCAACAGCCTACAGTGCTGGCCAGAGTGAGGGGAAGGGGCACTCGTGTGGAGACGCAGTGAGAGTACATTGGTGCAGCCATTTGGAAGGCAACTGGTGTCCAGGTCTGACCTGCAAAATGTTTCCAATGGGCGCGAAACAGTCCGAGTCGGAAGCACCAGCTGAGAAAAACGAGGCTGCCACGCGGAGGCAGACAGGCTGCCAGTCCGCCACGGGGGGGGGGGGGGGGGGGGGGGATCTATCGGCAAGTCCGATGCAAGCAGATTTTTGTCCCAGGATTTGTTTTGTTTTTGTTTTTAAAGATTTTATTTATTTATTTTTAGACAGAAGGGAAGGGAGGGAGAAAGAGATGGGGAGAAACATCAATGTGTGGTTGCATCTCATGTGGCCCCCCTGAGGACCTGGCCTGCAACCCCAGGCATGTGCCCTGACTGGGAATCGAACCGGCAACCCTTTGGTTCTCAGCCCACTCTCAATCCACTGAGCTACACCAGCCAGGGCTGTCCCAAGATTTCTAGTTCTAGAATTCTATCTTCAGAAATGTTTCAAAGGCACACAGAGAATGTTTGCTACAGCAATGTTTGTGATAGTAAACAATTAATGTGCATTCATAGAAAACAGGTTATATAAATAACGCATCCATTAAAAAGACAAACAGAACTCAAACACTACTGACGTAGGTTCCTAAAATGGACTCGAGAAGTTGCAGAGCAGTATGCATAACATGATCCCAATTTTGAAAAAATAACTGTATGTACGTTTTTAACTGCGTAGGAGATTCCGGACACA
>PVJI01012328.1:0-52100 GCA_004026765.1 Micronycteris hirsuta | reverse complement strand
ATTGCAGATGCTCCCAGCCAGGCCCTCCTAATCCAGGGTTTGAAGCTTTACCCAGGTAAACGTTTAATGAGCACAAAGTGCAGTGGGCTCTGTCCTGAGAGGATTGGGAGTTAGGGGAGCAGGACTCCAGGACCAGGGGAGCTGGAAAAGCAGCTGCTGCTTGCATCTGCATGCTCTGCACCCCTTCCTCCCTCCCCCTAACCCGTCAGTCTTGACTCCTCCAACTGATTCGTGGGGGCATGTGCTGTGCTCTGCTGGCTTCTGGCACTTCAGAGCTGTGGCTGCACCTTGCATCAGGTCATGGCCCCCCTTGTGTGAGGAGGCAGCACCACACCGATGACATTGTTAGGGAGCCACTGGCAGGGCTGGACTGACAGGAAAGGAAGGGTCTCTCTGGCAACAACCTCCTTGGCTGATCTCTGAGGAGAAGGTCAGGGTACCAACTCTGCACTTTCTCTCCTTGAGGTTCTATTCCTGGCTGGCCCCTTGAGAGTGTAGGGTGACTCTGGAGAATGATGAGGTCCCAAGACATAAACCTTAAAAGAAGGCATCTCCAGTGGCCTATGAAAGACAATGACGTGAAACCACTGGCCCGGAAACCGTTTTTGTGCTTGTTATGTATGTACCACGTTGAGCTCTATAGTATGCCTGGGAGGGAGGCGGGGCACATTTACACCCCCAGTTCATGCATGGGGGACTGAGGCCTAGACAAGACGAGTGAAGTGTCGATGTTGCTGAGTGACTCGGTCCGGGCCAAGGCTGGAACCAGAATTTAGGTCTTCTGCCTTGGCCAGTGCTCCTCCGAAGGGAGCCAGCTGCTCCAGGCAGCGCCACCAGAGTTCTCCTCTGCTCCTGGGAGGGTCCTCAGAGAGGCCCTGAGGACGGCCGGGCCGGGATGTTGGTGCCTGTGGCATGTGTGCTGGGCAGGCTGATGGGGGGCAAAAAGAGCTCTGGTCCCCACTCAGCCAGGCAGCCTGGTGATCAGTTATTCCACAGGGCCTGCTTGGTCCTCCGAAGAGTGGGTACAAAAGGGTTTTACCCAGATATCCTGGGATCATTGTGAGAATAAAATGCATTGAGAGGAGTGTGAGTATTTTGTAAATTGTGAACAGTCATAAAAATAAAAAGCATAGTTAACACAGATCGAGGAACCAGGTTGGGCAGACTTACAGAGGAAAACAACAAAATAAGAAAGGAGAGTGGGAAAATAGGGCTGTTTGCTTTCCTTGTCTCCTCCCACCTTATACCTACAGGTGACCTCCTCTTTCTTTGTGGAAGGTGCTGACACATTTTATTTGATTCAGAAACCCCAAGACCAGCTTTGAGATGAAAATGATTTCGTGAGGCAAAACCTCAATATATATTCCTAACTTTCCTTGAACTTCAGATTTTAAGCATGTTATTATATTAATATTTTTAATACTACTCTCTCTACTCTAAAGAATACAAATTGTGTATTTGTTTGCCATTATGCATTAAAATAAAAGCAATTTAATTTGGAAGTCCTAATGTAATTTGCACACAGATACCCTTTAAAAATCATGTCCTAAAAATGTCAGACTTACTCTGCAAAGTGGAGGGGTAAATGCATCAATAGAAAATCGTAAAGTATAGAAACCTTAATAATTGCAAGTGCGCGTTTAGACCGCAATAAAGGAGAGCGATTATATGTAAGTAATTATTTTAAATATAGGTATAATTAGGATTGCCTTCTTGCTCATACAAAGTATCATAAAACATAGTGGCTTCTTCTCTGGAAAAAATTAGTGTAAAGGACATTGGGATAATTGATGAAATTAGAAAGTAATCTATAATTAGATAAAATGTATTAATTAAAATTTTTTTGAATTTGATAACTGTACCGTGGTTTTGTAAGAGGAGATTCCTGTTCTTAGGAAAGATACATTGAAATATTAAGGTTAAAGGACAAAATATACATGACTTACTCTCCAATGGTTCAGAAAAAGATATTCTCCCTCTCACTCATACATACGAACACACGAGCACGGCACGATGTTAAAAACATGAGTAAATGTGTGGAAGTTTTGTGTTTCTTTAAGCTTGAAATTATTTGAAAATATAAAATTAACAAAATTAGCATGGCCAAGAAGAATATCCAAAGCTCTGTTAAGGTTTGTACTGAATTATGTGTGAATTAGATTGCCTTTAATAAAAAAATCAGGGATAGATCACATTTTTCATGGATTCTGGATTTTAAGATTTTTAATAACATTTTTAGAAATAATATTTCCTTTAAAATAAAAATAGCTATATATGTATATATACATCTGTGCGTGTGTATGAAGCCAACACCCCCGGTTCGCTTGCTGCCCTTCCCATCCTCAACCTCGGCCCTGTTCCCCGGAAGCAATCCCTGTGAACCTTCCCGTATTTTGTCTGGCTCCTCCCATATGCTATAGACACACTGACACCGCTCTCAGATTGAGAGTGTCAGGTGACTTCTTCCAAGGGTGAAAGATGTAGCTTATTTACACTCTCGTCCTTCCCTTTCCCTACTGCTAGAAGATGACGTCACTGCTTCCGGTTCCGTTAGCTTCCCCACCCCAGCTTCCTGTAGATAAGCTGACATCTAATGCTGTGCACATTTGGGGTGTGCAACATGATGATTGGATACACGTATTATTGTAGTGTGTTGTGTTGTGAATGGTTACCACATTAAGGTTGCTTAGCACATCCATCACACCTTGCATAATTATCTTTGTATGTGTGTGTGTGTGTGTGTGCTGAGGACATTTAAGATTTGCTCTCAGCAACTTTCAAGTATATAATACAGTGTTGTTAACTATAGTCACCGTACTGTACATTAGACTTCCAGAGGCTGTTACTTGTCTTACTATTGTGAGTTTACCCTTTGACCAACGTCTGCCTGTTTCCCCCACGCCCCAGGCCCTGGCTCCCACCATCCTATGTCCAGTGCCTTCAGCTTTGAGATTTTAAATATTGTATTGAAACCCCCGAATCTCCTGGTAGCATATAAAGACCATATTCTTAACTTCCACTTTTGTAAAATGAAATCCTTAACACCCCACCACTCCCTTTATTTCCTCTTCCTTCACCTCTCAGTTTCTGTGAGCTGAACTGTGATTTACATTGTAACACTTGAGTGTATCTACGTTATAGTTTGGAATTATATTTAAGAGCTTATTTGCCTTGAATGCATAAGTTGATTCTAGAAGTGGAAACCAACACAAAGCTTTGAGCTTGTTTTAAGCGTGTGCTGACTTTATTGCAGAGCCAAGTACTATGCTCTGATTGCATTGCTTTCTCTATGGTTGCAATATCTTTACTCACGTCCAACTCAAAGGAAAAATCCTCAAATGGATTTTTTTTACATTCCACCAATTGCTTAAAATAATGTCATATTTAAGCTGATGTCATATTTGGACTTTACCTTTATTGCACTTGCCCCTCCGCAGCCCCCATCCTGAAATTACAGTTTGCTTTAACATTTTTCCTGGTAAGGGAACAAATATATGACTTTTCACTGTATTCCTTTTACTACTCAATATCTCTGTTTTTCAGAATCTGTTTCATTTCTTCTTCAAAGACAATGATCTCCTGGTCTGTGTTGAACCAGAGGCTTCATGCTTGGACCAGAACTGTCTGGAGAGCTTTTCATTTTTCTTGGAGTATCTAGGTGCCTACCTTTATTCACTCCCACACTTTTTGTGCTTTTATCATTTCCAGTGTGTTTTCAAACTCTCTTCTGTTGAGTCCCCATTCCCAGCCCTCTTCCCACTTGTGTGTGCGTTTGTGTGTTTTGCTTCAGAATCTCCCTTTTGGGGGTCTGAGTCTCTCTGGTCCGTTCTTCACTGGTTGTGAGACCTGTTTCACAGCTATTACTCTAGGACCTTTTATGTCGTTTTCCTGGGTGGTATCCATTATTTTCTGAATCCCATATATTTTTCTTTCTTGATTTTCATCCCTAATTTGTTGAAGTACATCCTAAAGTAACTTTTAAGGGTGGACACACGGAATATTAATTTCCTGAAGTTTTGCATATAACAGAACACTTTTACTCTTTCACACTTGATTAATCAGTTCCCTAGTTACAAAATTCTAGATGACTAAAAACATTTTTTCTCGATCTTTAAGATAGTCTTCCATTATATTCTAGAATCCAATGTTCCTGATGAGAAATATTGGTGTCCACCTGAACTTTTTTTTTTTTGTAGGCTTTCACCCTCGCAACTCGGGATATTTTATTACCTTCTTTCTAGGCTTGGTGGCCACGTGTCCGATGTGGGTCAGTTTATTGCATCCTCCTTGACACTGTGCTTTTGCTTTTAGGAGCTCTCTCAATGAGTCGAGACTTTCTGAACTGGCCGCTCTGTCTCTTTCCTCTCACATTATACGTGTCTTTTTGTTGTTGTTTTTTGTTTGTTTTGGTTGTTTTGTTTTTCTCCATTCTGAAAGTAGACCCTTATTTTATCTTCTGTGATTCCATTTATTTATTTTTTTGGGGAAATTATATTTTTGATTTCTGAGACATCTTTATTGTTCTCTGATACTTAAAAAAAATGCCATTCTAATCTTGTTTTATTCATGCATTATTTTCTTGAATTCCACTGGGGACATTTTTTTAATTTTGATGTTTCTTCATTATGCTGAAAGCCTTGCTTGTCCAGTCATTTCGTTAGCTGAGGCTGAGAAGAGGCAGGTTGGGAACTCTGTACTCGTCTGGGCATCCTGACTGGCAGCTCTCCTTAGGGTGCAGAGCCTTGGGAGCCCTTATTCTGGGGGCTCCCCAAGTGCCCAAATGAGGGGGACTTTGCCTGAGACATGAAACTTCACAAGAAAGGCCCTAGTCCCCCCCATGTAGTTTGCTCTAATACATTAGGAAAAGAGACTTTCTTTTCTTCTTTGAATGGGACAAATGCCTAGCCCCTAGTAGGCGGCATATGAGAGTGGAGGTACATTGTTCCATAAGCACGCCTCTCATCTTTGCCCCGCTCTCTCTCCAGGTTCCACTGTACCTGAAATTTGAACTCCTTTCTCATCTGTAGCCAACTCCAAGTGCATTCCCAGCTGCAGTTTCGCCTGTGATCAGTCTGTTCAGACCAAGTGCTTTCCTCCTTTTGTCGAGTGCTCTCGTCGGCTGATGGCCTCTTCCTGTTCTGTTTGATCTTCAGTGAGGTCTTGGGAGGCATGAGTCCACACTATCTCTGGGAATAAGTTTTAATAATTAACGTTTTATTATTATTTTTTTTCTAAATAGGGGTCATTACCCAAGCTTTCTGCCTCCAGGCAGTTCCACCATTATGTTGTCCTGGGCAGTTTGGACTAATCTGTATTTTAAATCTAGACATTTCAGTTCCACAAACAATTTTTTCCTAACTCTATTAATGCATTCTATTTTTTAACTTCCCTAGGCATAAACCTACTCATTCCTGCAATAGTGATTCTCCTTTCATCAAGGATCAGTATTTACCATTTGATAAATCATCTTGGTTTTCAGGAATTTCCCAAATCCCTGACTTTCCTAAAGCCAAGCTGTAATCACATAATCCAGGGGGCTAGCTTGGTCCTGAGCGGTGCTGTCTCTGAGACTTTGCCTTTTGTGTTCCCACTGGGATGTTCTCTCCTTTCTCTTGTGCTCCACCTGTTTTTTCCTCCCATACAAATCGTATTCAAGCTTCGAGGCTAGATGGGCCGCTCACCTGCTTGCTCTCTCAGTATCCTTCTAACAGAGTCTCAGACCCCCGCTGCGGGAGGTGGTCGCTGGAGGTCCCTTAAACATGGACCTTGTTGTACCATGTGATGCCCTCCCTCCCCACTGTCATAGCTGACTGTGTGAGGCGGGGCCGTGACCCAAGGAAAACTAGTCTGTAGATGTGACAGCAGCCTATGGGTGACTTTGTCTTGTTTTACTTCATCAGACTGATGGTGACAGAGTTGGATTCATTACTCTCTATTAGGGTTATTTGATAGCTAAGAGGGTGGGCAGAGTCAGAGGCATGTGGAAAGAAGCAAACACAGACATATGCTGAGTCATATTAATTGGCAGGGGGTCTTAACAAGTGACAAAGCAAGACAGGGAAATTGCTGGCAGTGTCTTGGGCCCCAGGTGACCTTTATAATAGAGTACCCAACTCTATTATCTGGGTTGTGCCATGGGCCTTTCTCTCCATTAAGTCTTGCTGGAAAGTTTTTTCTTTAGTCTTACCTGTATTCTAATCACAAGCCTCTCGTTGTTTGGGAGTACTGTAGGAAAGCGTCAGAACCCAGTCTAGGGCGAAACAAACCCAAAGACACTGTTCAAAGGTTCTGTGCCGCAGGAAGCTGCCTCTGCATCCTCAGGGATCTCTCCTTTCTCTAAACTCGCAGAATGCTTGGAACACTGTTTATGGTCCTTACAGGATATGGCCCACGCTCCATGGTTTGGCTGTCAGACGTACGCCATTACTCCTATAGGATTAGAAGAGTGTGAGGACCATGCCTTATGTACTATTATGTCCTTCATCATGCCTAGAGTGGGGGTGACCCATAAGGACTGCTTACTGAATGTTTGCTTAATCAGTGAATAAAAAGATGGGCAAGAAAAGGAGAGAGCAGTGAAGAAAAAGACTTCAATTAAATACATATCTCACCCTGGCTAGGTGGCTCAGCTGGTTGGAGCATCGTCCTGATACGCCAAGTTTGCATGTTCAATCCCCAGTCACAGCATATACAAGAATCAACCAATGAGTGCGTAAGTGAAACAACAAATAAATGTTTCTCTCTCTCTCTCTCAAAATAATTTGAAAACAAATATTTCCAGCTTTTCTTTATTCCACTAAGCATATGGATGCACGATTCATTTAATAGACTTTTGGGGGGCATGTTTGATGTGTATTAAATGTTAGATATACAAAGAAAAATAAAAATGTTATAATCTCTCTTCCTAAGGGGTTCTCTGTCAAATGGGGAAAAGGGAGTTATCAAGTAATAATCACAATAAAATAGATGTTGTGTCTGGATAGTTCTCTGAAAGTAAAAGAGAATCCAGTGTATAAACGAGGAAGTTTTCACCAAAGGGGGGGCAGAGATGAAGTTCCTACTGTGTCTGCCCTCTGCATAGATGAACTCAGTTGATTCTCAGAGTAAAATTTTCATGCTCTGTATAATACAGTCCTTTGTGCATCTTATGGGTGAGAAAATGGGCTCAGGGAGATTGGGGCTGTGCCTTGGGTCCCATAACCAGCAAGCAACTGAGGAATTCTGTTATCTAGCTCTTCTGACTAAACTCTCCGGCTCCCTCAAGTGTTTGGTACCTGCCCAGGTAACTGCCTCTCACAGCTGAACCCTGCTCAGATATAAGATTGGAGGCCAGAAAGCACAGGGTTTGATTTGAGAAGGTTGTTCTAATGGTAACTCATGCCCTTGGGGTCTTTAGGGGAAAACAACCCACTGATTATTTGCCACACAAGACTCTTAGCCTCAGCAACTGGCTTCTGTTCTAAGGAGGCCTGGTTTTCTCATCTGGCACCTGGCCCTTGGACGCACACAGCAGGGCCCCGGCTTCTGGGCCCAAAGGGAGGTGCACATGCAGGCTCCAACCAGCAGCTCACCCAGCTGCACTGCATCTGGGCTTTGCATCAGTTCTGCCCGCAGGTCTTTGTTTAATTATTGTAAACTTGCTGACTCTGGGTTTGGGGTTTTTTAGTTTTTAAGTACTGGGTACTTAAGTTCAGCAAGAGGCCGGGAAGAATGAGTAAAACATTTATTCATCATTGGAAATGTCATTACCAAAATCCGTTGGCAGTTTTCAGGCCACGGTTGTGCTGAAGCCAATATGGAGCTCAGCCTGGCTCCAGGACAGAGGAAAATGGAGACATGTAAAAGGTGGGGTGGTGGGGGTGGCTCTCAGAGCCCTGAGGGACTGCAAACCACCTAGTGCTCCTGATCAGCAAGCGTCCAAACACCCAGGCATAAAGCAAGAGCCTAGCAGTGGAGGGGAGGGGGACACAGGCCCGCAGTGCCAGTCTGAGGGGCCCGGAGAAGATGCCAGCCTTTGCAAAGTGTGGCAAAGAGAGAGGGCGCAAATGGCTTCCGTTGCCCTGAGCACCATGTGCTTTTCTTGCTGTGCCACACAGCAGAGAGAGCTCCTCTGGGAAGGCACAGCCGCCATGCCCTCCCTGACAATTTTCGTTTAGGTTCCTGTAACCCTCTTGAACACATCACATTTGATTCCCAACCTTATCTCTTGTAAATGCCCTGAGTGAGTGATGGGTGAGTATTTCCCAGGTTGGAAAAGAGGAGCTCAGATTTCTCCAAAGAAGGCAGAAATTGTGTAGAGTTTAGGAGCATGGGCTTGAAAGTCAGAACAAGAACTTTTCCAACTCTGCCTGTCACTTCCTATGTGCATGCACTTGGGCAAGGAACTTGGTTTCTCTGAGCCCCGATGATCTATACAGTGAGGCTTATGCTACCTACCTAGTAGTTTGTTGTGAAGATTAAATTAGATACATTTAAGGGCACAAGATAGGCATAAGTGCTCACTAAATGGTGGCTACTCTGTAAGTAAGGACTCTTGACCTTACCCATGAATGGGTTTAAGAGATTTTTTCCATTCTCAGTGGGCCCCAGACTAGGGTTTATGCCTGTTAGACCCTCTTCATGAACCTACGTAGGCCCTCCCCTTCCTGGATTTGGAGGGTCTTAATTATCCTATAATACTCAAGAGTTTCTCTCTCTGGAACTTTCCTTCATCCCTACTAGGCTGAGCCAAATGCTCCTCCTTTGGGCTTCACAGTTTACCTTGTATACCATATTGTTTTGGAATGATCTGCTTATACCTTTCCCACTAGGTGGTAAACTCCTGGAAGGCAGGGACTATATTTTTCTCTCTGTATTTCAGCATCACTCATAGTTCATGGCAGAGAAAGGTCCAATATGAACAGAACTGAATTCAGGGACCAAGTTCGTCCCTTTCTGCAGGTCAGTTCAAGGTACCTGCTGATAGCTCAGCTGCACCTTTAACAGAACAGGATCCAGAGGGGAGCCAAGTCTTATTTCTGCATCCTTATCTAAGCTGGCAGTACCTGTGGGGGCTTTTGGCAGATCTAAGCCATTAAAGGGAAGGGAACAAAATGAGAGCATTAAAAAGTAAGAGGAGAAGCAGGAAACCGAGAAGCAGATTTATAATAGGTCCATTATAGATCTTTGCTGATTGAGCAAAATAATTGTTGCTTGATTGAACATGAAAGGGGTAAAGAGAAAGAGAAGAGTATTATGGAGAGGACAACCAAGTAATGCCTCAGAGACTTACATCTACCTCTGTGCCATGCAGTAGGTAAGCTCCAGTGGAGTTTCAATGGTGGGAGGAGGAGAGTGGGGTGGGGGGCAAAGGGCTCCAGCTCTGGAGTCAGATTGTCTGATTGGGATCCCATTTCCACCAAATGGCTACTCAGTTGGCTTTTAAAACTGTATTTTCTCTCCAGTTCCATCCATGCTGTTGCAAAGGGTAGGAGTTCCTTCTTTCTTTTTGCTGCGTAGTATTCCATCATGTAAATGTACCATAGTTTTTTGATCCATTCGTTTATGCTAAGCGAAATAAGCCAGGCAGTGAAAGACAAATACCATATGTTCTCATCTATAAGTGGAACCTAATCAACAAAACAAACAAGCAAGCAAAGTATAACTAGAGACATTGAAATTAAGAATAAAGTGACAGTAACCAGAGGGGAGATGGGAGGGGATAAGGAGGGGAATGGGCGGGGGGTTTCAGGGACATCTATAAAGGACACATGGACAAAACCAAAGGTGGGTAGGATCAAGGGTGGGAGGTGGGGATGGCTGGGGTTGGGGGAAAAATGGAGACAACTGTACTTGAAGAACAATAACAAAAAGTTTTAAAAAACTGTATTTTCTGAGTTATACAATGTGGTTAATAGTACCTGTCTTGTTGTTGTAAGCATTAAATGAGATAGTCAGTGCAGAAGCAGTTGTCATAGTGCTTGGCACATAGTAAGTGCTCAATAAATTATATTAATTATATAAATATCGATAATTTTTTCTGAATATCCTGGGCCTGACTCTGGAGTCTCCGAGAGTTGAGGGGAAAGTACAGTGAAGGGAAACCCTTGGATATAGGATAGATAATATGGCACAGAAAAGTTCTCCTCTCCCAGTTTATATTCATTAGATACTCAAAACATTTTTACTGTGGACCCAAGGGAATTAGCTATATGGAGAGAGAGAAATAAAAACAACTACAGTGGAAAGAATGGTCCTGGAGTCAGATCCCATCACTGCTCAGTCTCGTGACCTTGGGCAAGTTCTGTAAGCCCTCTGGGCCTCTGCTCACTCATCTGTCAGATAAAGTAATTGGTCTATAAGCTCCCACCTTTTTTTTTTTTTTTGGCTGCAAGAATCATTGATTCTAATATTCAGGCAAACTGCGTGGAAACATTTTTTTCCCTGCATGTCTCCATTTATTTGCTACCCTACCCAGTTAGTTGGGGGCTATAAACTGATTAATAGAGAACACAAACCTCACCAGACAGGCTCTTTGTAACGGGAATTGATGGGTGAATAAATATGAGCTATATCTAGCACTATATGTTTAAGTTCTTAAGTTTAAGAACCCAAAGATTTTTGGGGTGGAGGGGAGGGTGTAGGAGCGGGCATGACAACTACTGAGCTTCCTTAGAATGCGTGCATGGTCAGGCATGCGTGCGCATGGGTCCCCCTCTAAAGTGCGCGCAGTGACTACATAAGGCAGGGTTTCCGCTCAGAGAAGAGAGAACCCAGAGCAAACCACAGTGATGTACACATAGAACCAAAGGCCTGCCTGATGGAGGAGGTGGAGAGATGCCTGATGGAGGAGGTAGAGCTTCCCGTGGCACTCTGGGGAAGAACGATGACCTAAAGGGAAGACTGCAGGTTTCAGTGTAATGTAAGAAAACCCATCCTTTCCTTTAAACACAGGGATTGGGAAACTTTCCTGTGAAGGGATAGATAGCAGAAGCTCTAAGTTTAATGGGCCATACAGTCTTGGTCACAATTGCTTAACTCTGCTACTGTTGTTTAAAAGCAGACATAGACAATACATAAGAAACACAGCTGTGTGCCAATAAAACATTACTTATAAAAGTGGAGAGCAGGCCAGATTTAACCCGTGGACCATAGTTTGCTGACCCTAGTTTCCTTTTATTAGAGGAGCCCCTGTGGGATTGGGTGGTTTCCCAAACTCTGCAGACTGGACGGTTCTCCAGCAGAGGTTGAAACATCCTCTTAATAGTGCCAGGGAGTGTATCCCTGCTTTGGGGTGGGGGCTCTGATTAGCTGGCCCGTGGGGTCTCCTCTAATACTAAACCCCACCGCACTTGGAGGATGGACAGAGGGAGAAACCACGGGGTCCTAAGTGTCCGTAGGGGGCCGGGGGCTTGGAAAGAGAAGCCGGAGCTCACAAGACGACCTCCACAGCTGACCTGGGGCTGCTTCAGTCTGCCCTATACTGTGGAGTCCCCTCTCTTTGGGGGAACATTGTCTGAGAAGGATTTTCTTTTCTTGCAATTTTGGCAAATTTGAGGGGGATCTCATGGAGATGGTCAATTATTAATATGTCAGATGGGAAAAATTTCTTTCTTTTTTCTTATTTTGGTTCCCCCTTGCCCCGTTTACCCAACACACTCAGCGCCCCCCCCCCATACTTCACCACTCACTGGTTGTGTTTACATGTTTATGCAGACCAGCTGAATACGAAACAGGCATCTAATAACCCAAAGAAGCCCAGTGTGAGTAAACGCTGCAGCTCTGTCTCATCCCCATGGCCTTCTTTGAGTGGTTTGCTCCGCTGGGACATCATACCCTTTTGGGTTTCCTTCATAATCTGCCAGTCTTCCAAAAAGCGTAGCAGGGCTGGAAGCCGAAGGAGGGATTTGGGGTTGCTAGAGGGAACACCGTGTGTACACCCCCTGCCGCGCCGTGTCACACAGGCCACCAAGTGCCATGTGGTGTGCAAGGCACTGGGCTCCTCCAGGGGCTGCCAGCAGCTCCCTGCAGGCACTATAAGAGGCCACTGTAAAGCCCAGCTCAGGTGGAGCCAGGTATGATTCTAGGTCTTTATTTGGCCATTTTCTCCAATCAAGAGCCCATCGGGCGCTGAGTTATCCTTCAGTCCCATGGGGCGCTGCCTGCAGATTTCTAAGACCTGACCTGCAGAACACTGGCCTTTTTGCTGTTTTAGCATCTTCACTGTTTCTGAGTAGAAATATGATGGTAGTAGAAGTCAGATCATCTGGGTTCAAGTCCTTCCGGACTCCATCAGTTAGTAGATGCAGGGCTTTGGACAGTTTTCAGCCTTGTGAGACTTAAGTTCTCCATTTACAAAATGGAAATTAAAAAGTAAAAGAAAACAAAGCCCTTCTAGCACAGCGGATTTCTTTTTATTCATGGTAGTTACGTTCTCTAATCTATAAAGTTACCATGAATTTGAATTAGTGAATCCTGAACCAGTGCTCCTAGGGGAAATAGAGTCAGGTTCCTGTGAACTTCTGGCCACACAGTTTAATGAGTCTGTCATCTGTCAACACATAACCTTGTCTTATGTGTGTTTCTGTTTAAAGACATCTTACTTGGTATATAACTGTGGATTCATTGGTATTAAACTCATGGCCAGTAGCACTGTAACCCGTGCCTGAATGAAGCTAATCGAACCCGTGAATTTTCTCAGGAAGGCACATCGCAGCCTCCTTGCTGTGTAGAACTCCAGCACTATACTCGGGGGCTATTTTAAACAGTGAAATCACCATCACAAAGCACAAAAATGAGAAAAATCTGGTGCTAAATAGATGGCCAGAAAGGGCAGTTGTTTATAGAATGAGAGCTGCAGCAAAATAGGCAGGGCGTCCCCTCGTTTGCCCTCAGCTGGGCGCTTGCGCAAAAACTTTGGTGCTCTGCACGTGTCCGCGCATGACAGTGAAAGCGCCGCAAGAATTGATTTCGGGCTTACAAGTGAGCTTTAGTGAGTGGGAGACTTTGCAGATATCAAGTCTGTGAGTGATGAGGACCGACTGCGCCCCAGAGAGTCACCGTGAGGGTCTGTGGTGATGAAGCCCAGCGCGGGGAGCCCTCCGAGGTCCGTCCCTCGCCTGCTCTTCCAGCCCTTTCGGCAGCTGCTCCCTGACATGGACTCCAGCCATCCCCCTGTCCTCTGGTCAGGAAATGCTCTTTCTTGCCTCAGCGCCGTGGCACACACTTTGTTTTTGACTAAAATGCCTTCTTTGTCCTCACAAAGGTGTGCTGTTATGTTTCTCCAGGGATACCAGTACATAGGAAAGCTGATCTTCCACACAATCTGGATATTTGTCTTAGGGTAAAAGAGTTTTCTTTGTAAGATTTATTTTTAAAGACACACCTAAGTCATGGGACAAACAGATGAAAATTTCTTTTTGTCGAGGACGTGTTTCTCCTGTTTCTCCTCGTCAGTGGTCACTGGCGGATGCCGTCTGAGTCAGGCCTCCATTTCCTCTGACTTTGAGGAGCCCTCCTCGCTCCCAGCCTGTGGTTTCCAACCGGGACCTGAGCTTTCCTCACAGGAGGCCCTTCAGAATGGCGAGGTTGGAACGAGCACCCCCAACACAACATCAGAAACCAAGGCCAACAGTCCGTCTCAGAGTCGCAGTCCGGCGCTCAGCCTTGGTCACTCCACGTCTGGGCTGGATTTCTTAGAGGTGTAGGGCCAGGCGTGCAGCGAGCGCCACGGCTTTGGACCCCAGGCAGTGGCCTCTGAGCAGCTTGGCTAGATGTCACTGCCAGTTGGGTTTGAGGTCCCCCCTGTTCTGCCTCCCCCTTGGACATGTCTGCTCTAATTCTACCTTGATCTGGTCCTGCGGCTTGTTTCGTCTTCATTCCAGCCGGCTAGTTTCTAGCTGCTCCGGGCTTCTCTACCTGTGGGAACTGCCTTTCCACCACCTCTCCCACCAAGGATTTGAGACCATCTGCCTCCGAGAAAAGGGGGCCCAGCAAAAAAACACTGGGTTGATAGTTAAGCAGACAGGGGTTCTGGTCCTGTTGCCATCTCTCATTATCTGGGTATTCCTGTGCTAAACCTTTATTTTTCTGTGCTCCTGTTTCCCCATGTGTTAAGCGAGAGCATTGACTAGATTGCTGAGGGCTTTCCAACATTTGCACTCTATGACGTCATAAGTCCTTGGAAGGGAGCTGGGTAGGAGCCACCTGATTTGTCCACAGGTGGGTACACTACCTTTGACTAGCTCCAGGGCTCATGAAAAATCTGTTCTGCCACTGTATGGTCGAAAAAGACCAGGATACACATTTCTGGAGGCTTGCTGGTGATACCACCTGTCATGTGGGTGCTGTCAACACAAATGAAAATCAGGCAAAGGTGAAAATATTACAGAGGGTACATTATTTGGTTTTCAAAGTAATCTCACATTCATTTGTTACTCATTTTTTGGAGGAGACAAACTTCTCAGGGTATTGGAAAGAGCCTTATTGCTCACTTTTCTAATGCTGCTTGGAGGTTCAGTGATTGGCTCAAAAAGGAAACACAAATAGCCAAATGGCCATGAATCAAGTAAAGAGAGTGCTCAGGAATTTGAGGTATTTGTAATTGAAAATGAACAACATATATGACAGTGTTGAGGGTGGGGAGATGGTGGTGATGATGGTGATGATGATGGTAACAGCAATAGCCAGCACATACAGAGTGTATATATGTATGTATATGTACATGTGGTTGACCCCAAATTTTGTTCTGTCTTTAAGTAAAAATAAAACACATTTATGTCCAATAACTTTATTGAACAACATGTTCACTATTTTGTTCCACTACCTTCTGCCATCTTTAAGGCAACTTCATAACTGCATCTTCCCAAAACTTTTAATCTTTCTGAGCAAAGAACTGTTCCAGGTGCCCTTTGCAGTCTTCCAGGGAGTTGAATTTTTTGGCATTAAGAGAATTCTGTAAAGACTGAAATAAATAGAAACCCGAAGGTGCAACTGTGGATGAATCAGAACTTCCCAGCCAAGCTGTAACAGGTTTTGCCCGGTCATCAAACAAACATGCGGTCTTGCCTATCCTGATGGAAGATTATGCGTTTTCTGTTGACTAATTCTGGACAGTTTTCATCCAGTGCTGCTTTCAGTTGGTCTAGTTGGGAGCAGTGCTTGTTGGAATTAATCACCTGGTTTTCTGGAAGGAGCTCATTCTAGAGGACCCCCTTCCAGTCCCACCGTACACACAACATCGCCTCCTGTGGGTGCAGGCTGGCCTTCCGTGTAATTTGGAGGTAGTTCACTCAACTTACCCCGCAATCTTGTCCAATCCACATGGTTGTAGAGCATCCGCTTTTCATCTCCGGTCACAATTGGTTTTAAACCGAATATTTTCATTACATTTAAGTAGAGAATCGCATGTAGAAATGGGGTCAAGAAGATTTTTTGTTTTTTGTTTTTGTTTTTTGCTTACCTTATGTAGAACCCAAACATCAAAGGGATTAACATAACATCTGGTGCAAATGATTTTCAATGCTTGATTTGGATATTTCGAGTATGACGGCTACCCCCACGCCATATAATGTTGATCTCGATTCATGTCTCAATTTGATCGTTGTCAACTTCAACTGGTCTACCCGACCGTGGAGCATCATTAAGTGAGAAATCTCCAGCACAAAACTTCACAAACCACTTTTGACACGTTCGATCAGTCACAGCACTTTCTTCATACACTGCACAAATCCTTTTTTTTTTTTTGCATTTCAGTTGTGTTTGTACCTTTCTTGAAAGAATAAAGCATAATATGCTGAAAATGTTGAATTCACCAATTTTGATAAGACTTTTAAAAAAATGCACACTGATGTGACAGCTGACACTATACAATCTAACAAGATTGTTTCAAATAAAGTCAGGGACAACTAAGTGCTACTAGAACCATCTTATGGGAAAAAATGAATGAACGAATATTTGGCCAGCCCAATATTAGGTGCTAGGACCTGTGCTAAGTCTATATACCATCTCATTATATTTTGGAGCCACATTGTACTATTATCCATGGTCATACTAATCAATAAACAGTGAGACTGTATAAACTACAAACTCAGACCTGTTTAGGAAACAGGAGTAATATTAGTAAGTAGTAGTAGATCTTACATTTGTTTCCAATTTATAAGCCATTTCTTATCTATGATACCTTTTCTGTTTTAGCAAGACATGAACAGGGTGGATGTGTCTTGTGTTACAGATAAGGAAATTGAGACTTGAAAAGGTAAAGTAATAGACCAACAAACATGTAAGAAATAACTCATGGGGAGCACTTCAGGGGAATTGCATTGAGGATTCGAGGACAATCTCATCATTGCAATTTGTACAACAAAGAGAACAAAGTATTTACTTTTATATTGCAAAAGCTTTTGCTTCATTGCATGCCATTTGGCTATGTTCCAACATGATTTGGAAATATTTGAGACTGTGAAAGTTCCCTAAATTTTTTAAAACAAAATTAGTTCCCCTTCCCCTCCATGACCCTAGGCTTATTGTTTTTCTGTCCTGGTGGGACTCTGGCCCTGCCTGCCCACAGCTCATCCCTTGGGTTAGCTGTGGGGGGGTTGCTCTGTCTTTACAGCTACTGCTAATCTCTGCCTCTCAGTAATGGCTGCTTTCTCTGTTGGATTTGTCTTTGAAATCATTGTCCTTTGAAATGCAGGCATGCTTTTGTAATCTCCAGTTTGTGTTACCCCAGCTGCAACAAACCCTTAACTCAGGCACTGCCTGGAATGGGCCGATGGGCATTGGGGTGAAGTCTGAGACCGAGGCCCTTCTCCTTTCCACGCTGCCATTAGTCCCCCCAAGGTCAGCCAAAAGGCTTAGACAGGAATTAAGGGTGGTCTCAGTGTGCTCACTTCCCGCGTCTATATTCCAGAACTTTACGAACTCATTCTTTTTATCTTTCTTTACATTTCTGCCTTGTCTCAGTTTAGTACCTTGTGCGCTTCTAACTTTCTTCTTATTTCACCCTCTAGGTCATTCGTAAGGATGTTAGTCATTTAGAAGGATGACAGCTTTCCTTAGCTGGAGAAAGCTTTTTCCTGAACTCATCCAAAGTCTCTTTGATTTGTCCAAGAACTAAGAAAATAATATCTAGCCTACGTGAGAAAATATTCTGTGTGAATAGCGTATTAATAAGCTGTGGATGTTATATCAAAACCCCCACACCGCGGAGAGGCCCATTGGCTGCTCCCATGGGCAGAGTAGATGGCTGCCGATATAATGTATTTTAAATTTTGCTAGAAAAAGCTTCCTGCCTCTAAATATATTGCCCTGGATTTTGCCATAACAGATGTAGAGCTTAGTGTTAAATATTGCCCTCTAATGTTCATGTAATAGGGGTGAAAACCTCTTAAAATAAGATTGCTTCTGAGGTGGTTTTCAGCTAGAATAGTGTTTGTCTGGGGTAATGGAGTCTGGACTGAGTTTTAGCAGGTACAGCAGACGTTGTTAGTACCTCACCCATCCGTGCCTATACATGATTCTTACTGCTACTGCAAATACTCCCAGACTGGTCCCAGGGCCCTTGCAGGCTGCAGGAGCATGCCTGGCCTGTCTGTGTGTAGGGCAAGCCCACATGCTGCGTAGTTAATGCACTACAGAAGCAGCCCTCTCCCAAGGAGGGATGGGATTTCATGGATGCATGCCCCAGCCCCCTCTCCCCTTGGTGGGATCATTCTGGTCCGTGTTCTACACAGTCTCTCAGACTTGACCAGTGGGACTAAGCTCCAGTTTCCCATGGTGGTCATTGGCTTGATGACACACTATTCCTGGCTTCCTTCCCTTCCCTGTGTTACTTCCTATCCCCTTATTTGCATTTCCTGAGATTACTTCCCAAATAAACTACAGTTAAATTCTTGTCTCAGGGCTGCTCTGGGGAAACCCAAACCTAGCCACCAGGTAGCAGCAAGTAGGCACAATCTATGAGACAGAGAGGACCCGGCTGCATCTTCCAGCTCCATCACTCACATCTGTGATCTTCAGTGTCATGGTGGCAGGAGACCTGTTGCCCCTCCATGCGTTAGATCCATGTTTCAGGCAGGAAAAAGGAGAAAACACCAAAAGCCAAGGCAGAAGCCAAAACCTTCTCCACCAGAGGCCTTGCCACTTTAAACAGAAAGGGATGCCTTCTTCAGAAAGTTCTGCCTACATCTCTTTTGTCAGAATTCTGCCACCCCGACTCCCACTAAGATGGAGAGTGAGCACGTTACTCTGCCGAGCAAAGCTGGGAGTCTACTGAAAAATAAAAGGGGAATGGGTATTGGATAGGTAAGCAGCAGTATTTGTTACAGAAGTTAATGCCGTATTACTAGCACCTGTGTGTGACACGGGTTTATTAGATCCGTGCTCCGCAAAGTATCTGACTAGCAGCACTGGTATTACTTGGGGACTTGTTAGAAATGTAGGATCTCAGGCCAACCCAGACCTGCTAAATCAGAATCTGCTTTCTAATGAGATTCTCCCCAGTGCCCCAAACAGGTAATTTGTGTGCACAGTCAAATTTGAGAACCCTTGTCTTAAATCACTTTTCTTGGTGACATGATGAGCAAGGGAATCCTTGGCTCTTGGTATCCCTTCCTCGGCCTCACCCAGTGCTTCGTCAGTGGTAATTTCTGCTGCATGACCGAATACGTGGTGCCCATCCAGGCTGAGGGAGAAGCTCCTCCTTAGTCCCTCACAATCAAAGGGATCATCTCTGATTTGGACAACCCTGGCCCCCTCAATGCCTTTGTGTCTCTTTTCTGTATCATAGTCAGTTTTGAACACCTCTCGTTATTCCCGGGTACCAAGTCTAGGATCTTGTCTCTCCATCTTTGGCATCGTTACAACTTTATCCCTTCCTAGCATCCAGCTGGGTGCTCTGCTAAGTTAAATTGAGCCGAATTAAACTTTGTTCTACACCTAGTTGCACCTTTGTTTTTTCCTTGCTTTGACTGTTCATTTCTGTGTTTCTTGTCTTAAAGCAACTATCACAATTAATAAGGTAGTGTTTTCTCTCTGGATTTTTTTAGTCTCGTTGCAAATGGCTGTGGTATTTGAATAAACAGAAAAAGGTAGTGCAGAGATTTCAGACAATTTTTGGCAGCAGGATTCTTTCTGCAAACCTAGAAACTCATTGTGTGTTCAGATTTGAGGCAAACCGCTGTGCTTCAATGAAGTGGTGTGGGGGGCCTGGCCCCCCACCATGGGCATCGCGGGCGGTACCCCTCCCAGCCCTACGCTTTTGACTATAGCCCACTTGCACGAGGCAGAAGACTCCATGACTCACCCTTCCCTCTTTCAGTGATGGAAAGGGGTTGAAGAGGACAAAAAAGAATTGGAGAAAAGCGAATCACCAAATCGTGATAAACTTGTTACCAGTGAGAAGTACATACTGCGTATTATTCACGTTGTAAAGGAAGAGAGCGAGCACGCAAGTCTGTGCGTTACAACAGTGCTCTGTGGGCTTAACACAACCCGGTGGTCTTATCTCACTTTCTCTGACAGAAGGTTTAAGTTATTCCGGTGGCACAAATTCACCCGCAGCACATTACAAATTAAGTGTCCTTATAAAAACCAATTAGCACAGGGATATAAATGATTAATATTAAACTTTAATTATTGGAAAAATTATAGGCCTGAAATACTGTTAATGCTGTTAATATATCACTACACACTGTAGGGTTAACCAAATAATTGATAATATTCTAAATTGATAATGAAGCTAAATGAACAGCAATTTATATTTTAACAAATCAAAGGTAACAGCTCTTGAAAACCTCGCCAGCTCAAAATAGTTGTGTTAATCTTATTGCTAGTAAGAAATCATAAAGAGTATTATTGGCATGCTGAGTGAAACACAGTAACACCGAAGACCTGCTGATGAGAAAGCCAACTTCCTCAGAATCGTTGGGAGTACAACTACCTATAAGCAACTGCATGCACAGTAAGCAGGAGCTAGGAAACGTGATCAGGCTTTGCAAGGCATACTTACTTTTTAGTGGATACTGAATTAAACTCCTCTGCAAACTCCAATGATAAGCTGTTTTTAGTTTATGAATGCCAACATTTAATAACCTCAATAACTCAATTTAAGCTGTTACTAAGTAGCCCATAGTCCCGTGTCATGATTAAAGTCTACAGAACAGCTCGTCATTCCCTGCAAGAAAGGGAAACCTCTTGCCTTCTCCAGGCTTTGAAAATCACTGCTGTAAAGAAGGCAGAGAGATTGGCTGGAAAAATGCTTTGCTTCCCTCAGAGGAGCCTCCTTCATTATGTCCTGCTGCTGGAGATAGAAGCTAAACTTATCAGATAGGCTCCCTTGATGGGCCAGGCACACATTCATCTCCCAGCAAACTTGCCTTGATGTTGTGTGACTTGCAGGGAAGTAACTGGCCATGGTGCTGGGGGTTCATTAGCAGAGTCCTGGGAGGCCCCAGGAGGCCTGCCAGTAGAACAGCATCTGAGTGAGTGTTCCTTAATGGGCTGAGCTCCTTTACTCTTCTGCCTAAAGACCAGTTGAAAAGCAGTTCTGCTGCTTCTCGCCACCCTTGACCCTAACCGCAGGAGCTGCCTGTGGGTCTCCTCAGTGTTCAAATGCCACTTTCCCAAGTGGCCCTGCCTCTGTGCATGTGCACAGGAGACAGTTTGTAAAAACAGCTGTTTGTCTCCAGGGATGCTTGTCCTTGTATGTGGCTATAACTCAGGCAGGCTGCAGGTGAGACCCAGTGAGCATTAGCAGGTGGGGAAGGGAAGAAACAGGAGGAGGGCAGAGATGGGTACAGGGCAACCAACTTTCTCTCACAAAAACGGGAGCCAGCAGATCAGCGATGGGGCGAGCAGGGCGTGCATCAGATGCTGTGTCAACTCCCGTCAGCCTTAGTACCTGAGGCAGTTAGAGGCAGGCGTGGGGTTCTGAGACACGTGCAGTTAGAGACAGGCTTGCTTTGTGGGTGCGGTCTTACAGAGCCGGCCTTGGGCACATACTCTCTATGGTTGGAAAGATCTCCTTGTCGTAGGCTCTTACAGCCCGTCCTAGTTAAAGCTGATTTCTTGAAAGAAGGTTCCAAGTTACCTCATTTAATTAATGGACATGTTTGCCCACTTTCTTCAGAATGTCCATGGGAGTCTACCCAGGGATGATTTGCATGTGTCTCCATCTTCCCATGAATTCATGGAAACCCTCGGAGACTCTAGGTCAGAATAGTTTAGAAAAAGGGTTCGTTCCTTCCAGGGTGGTCAGAGCACACTTATTAAACAGTTCTAGTGACAGCCGGTGCACTTAACTTGATCTGGAAGCATTGAGGCGGAAGAGGTGGTCCGTCTGGGTTCTGGGGGGAATCTCATCAGCTCTTGTAAGTGTGGTGGAACTGCAAGGCAGTGCTTCTTCCATGTTGGTTTGCAGGTCTCTACAGCCCAGGATTCTGAAGCTTTAAGCAAGCATTGCAGGCTATTCTTATGTTTATTGGGAATCCCTGCTGTGAAGTTTGGCTTTACAGCCTACAAAGGGGGGGCTGGCGGTAGCAGTTTTGGGGTCAGGATAGAAAGTGTCTGAAATGACTCCTGAGTCCAGGGCTGAGATTTGCTTAGTGAATCAGAGACAGACAAGGACTTAGGGGGCTTAGAGGGAAGAGAGAGAGAGAGAGAGAGTGTGCGAGCGTGTGAGCTTGAGCGTTCAGATAGATCAAGGTGTATGAGTAGGTTTGGGTTTGAAGATCCTACAGGCATAGTTTCCTTTTCTTAAATGTTCCTTAAAAACTAGTTAGGTCCCAGTAACAACTCCTTACTCAGCACCTTAAACTGAAATTTGTGTAGTCCTTTTTTCGGGGTAATCCCTTTAGAAGAGAACGTTTAAAAGTATCCTGTCCTGGTCTCCAGGCCAGAGTTTACCAGCTGACGCTAGGCAGCAGGCTCAGTCCTCCAGTCTGAAGCGTGTGCGTCTGGCAGGCGGAGGACGGAGGACGGGCCGCAGCAGGCTGACTGGGAGACCTGACGTTTAGCTGGAAACACGGAGGTTCGAAATGTAAGGGTTGTAATTCGGTAAAGAGATGTGTTATTTCTCAAGGCCGACGCCAGCATCTTAATGGTGAGGTCCCGGGCTTAACGGTGAGATGCTAGAGTCTTTCCCATACGGTCAGGAGCAGCACAAAGCCCTACACTCCATTCACTGTGATTCACTTTTGTTTTTGAAGGAGCTGGCCAATAAAATTTCACAAGAGAAGGAGATGCGGTATAATAATCAAAGAGAATGAAGCAAAATTATCATGGTTTGTGCGTGGTAACATTGTATACCTGGAAAATCCAAGAGAATCAGCTGATAAACTGTTGTAAGCAGTAAGTGGTATCTACTTAAGAAGGGTAGACACAAAATGAATAGAGAAAAATCAACAGCATCCCCACATACATTGCCAATCACCAGTTAGGAATTATATTTGAAAGAAAAAAATCCCATTTACAATAGGAAAAAAACAATAGAAATAAACATTACAAGGAATATGTAAGAACTACATGAAGAAATTGTTAAGTCTTACTAAGAACATGGTAAAAAAAGATCTAAGTTCTCGAATAGAAAGACATTATAAAGATACAGATCTCCCTATATTAATTTGTTAATTTTAAGTGATTTCAATAAATAAAATAACAGAATTTTTTTAAAGTAGTTGAGTCGGTTCTAAAATTTATATGGTAAAATAGAGGCATGAGGATAGGTAACTTCTGTCAAGGGAGGATAATTGGAAAGAGGGGACAGCTTTCTATCTGTCATTCTCCTGGGGAGGGGTAGACAGATGGATCCATAAAGAGAATGGGGGAACCAGAAAGAGATCCAAATATAGGCAAAAATTATTTTATAATAAAGGCATTTCTTTTTTTTTTTTAAAGATTTTATTTATTTATTTTTAAAGAGAGGAGAAGGGAGGGAGAAAGAGAGGGAGAGAAACAGCAATATATGGTTGCCTCTCACATGGCCCTCAATGGGGACCTGGCCTGCAACCCAGGCATGTGCCCCGACTGGGAATTGAACCAGGACCTTTTGGTTCCCAGCCCGCACTCAATCCACTGAGCTACACCAGCCGTGCCAAGGCATTTCTTATCACTGAGGAAAAGATATATATCTATATATCTTCACCCAAGGACATGCTTATTGATTTTAGAGGGAAGGGAAGGGAGGGAGAGAAAGAGGGAGAGGAAGAGAGAGAGAAATATCAGTGTGAGATAGAAACATCAATCAGTTGCCTCTCTTAAGAGCCCTGATAGGCATGTGTCCTGACTGGGAATCGAACCTGCAGCCTTTCAGTTTATGGAACAATGTTCCAACCAACTGAGCCACACTGGCCAGGGCTGAGGAAAAGATATTTTAATGAAATAAATATTGAATTTATTCAGTGAGTCCCATATAGGAGGGAGATTTAAAAAGTTAGATTCTAATGTAATTCTTTTTTTTTTAAGATTTTATTTATTTACCTTTAGAGAGAGGGAAGGGAGGGAGAAAGAGAGGGAGAGAAACATCTATGTGCAAGAGATAGATCTATTGGTTGTGTCTTGCATGCTGCTAACTGGGGACCTGGCCCATAACCCAGGCATGTGACCTGACCGGGAATCGAACCGACGATGTTTCAGTGTGCAGGCCAGCGCTGAGTCCACTGAGCCGCAACAGCCAGGGTTCTAATCTAATTCTTTACCAAAAAAAATCCAAATGTATTAAAAATATTAAAACCTAAAAACTCATAAAAATACTAGAAGAAAATATAGGATAGATTTAAAAATATTGTGTGTGTATGGGCAGGAGCTTATAACCCAGAAGCTGTAAAAGAGATGATTAATTTGATAGTTGCAAAATTTATTTTGTGTGGTGAGATAAAATAATCAAAAGATAAAAAACAGAAATGTGCTAATTTCCTTAATATGTAAATAAATGTACTAATAAATAGGAAAGAACCAACAAATCAAAAGACACATGGGCAAAGCACAGAAGCAGAAACTTTCCAGAAAAGATACAAAAGACTTTTCAAAATAGGAAAATATACTGATCGACTGTTAATAAGAGAAATGGAATTTAAAGTACAATAGGATACCATGGATTTAAGTATCAGACATTGATGACCAGAAGTTTGATAGCCTTCGCTGCAGGTGAGGTTGTGAGGAAGCAGTCACTCCCGATTGTTTTGGTTGTAACGATTGGTGTATTCTCTGTGGAAGGCAGTTTGGCAGTCCCCGCTTCAACCGTGTCTGCCCTCGGAGCCAGCGGCCCGCCACTGTGAGCTTACTGTAGAGATAGATGTACAGCAGTCCTCCCTCATCTGCAGTTTCACGTTGCACAGTTCCAGTTACCTGTGGTCAACTGCAGTTTGAGAGTATTACACGGAAAATTTCAGAAATAAACAGTTCATAAGTTTTAAATGGCACAGCGTTCTGAGGAGAAGGATGAAGTCGCGTGCTGTCCTGCTCCTTCCCACCGGGGACATGAATCGTCCCTTTGCATAGTCTCCCCACCGGATGGAGGTGGGGTCAGGCCACATTCACGTAACTTGTGTTACAACATATTGTTATAATTTGTATATTTTATTATCTATTGTCCTTAGACTCTAACTGTACTTAATTAATAAACTTTATTGTAGTTAGGTATGTATAGGAAAAAACAATGTTTATAGAGCTTGGTACTGTCTGCAATTCCAGGTGTCCATGGGGGGTCACATATCCCCTGAGGGGACAACATGCATTTGAACAAAATGAAGAGAAACAAGGTTATTCTATGCATTATTGTTATGTTATAGTAACCATGAAAGCAAAGATTTGAAAAAAAAAATGTCATCAATAGGAGCAGGTTAATACATATGGAACGATCATAAAATAGAATGAAATAGTTATTTTAAAACACCAAAGCTCTTTCGTAGATGTTGAGATGAAATAATCTCAAAAGTGTATTGTCATATTTTAAAAAGCTACAGCACGGCATGCCAACAATTGTGAGTGTGTGCACATGTGCGTGCCTTATGGCCCAGACCAACAGATTTCAACAATTTTGGTCTCGAGAGGCCCTTATGCTCTTGTAAATGACCAAGAACCCCAATGAAGGATTGTCTTAGAAACAAATATACAACCACACATCCCATTAGTGTCAAAGTAATGACACCATCACATGTTATGCAGCCTCTGGAAAATGCTCTGTACACTTGTGAGAGAATAAAAGTGCAGCAAATGAATAATGCCCTTGATATTATTGTAAGAAGAGTTTTGACCTTGTGGACTCCCTGAAAGGGTCTTGAGGATTTCCAGGGGTCTGCTGATCTACCCGTATTGATTATATGTGCATAGATGAGTTCTTTATGAGTACCCCGGAATATGTAACAATTATTGCCTCTGGAAAAAGAACTGGGGAGGATCAGACAACCCCAGTGGGAGGAAGATATATTTTGCTGCATAACCTTGTAACTTTTTGATTCTATGCATGTGTTATTGGTTAATGTTTTTTTAAACAAAGAAACTTAAGGATCCAAAGAAATGGAATGCAAACAGATTTATGAGCTATAGAATTAATCAGAGTCATGGACTAGATGGATGTACATGAATATTTGCCACAAAATTATTTATAACAGCAAAGACTTAGAAGCGACCCACATATCCAAAAATAGAGACTGGTTAAACAAATAATGGTACATCTACACACTGTAATTCTACGTAGTCATTAAAAATCATAAATCCCCAGAATGTCCTGTGAAATGGGAAAATGCTCACAATCTAATGTTAAAAAATATAGCAGGATATAACTTTGCATGAACTGAATTGTACTAATTTAAAGCGATACTGGAATTCTGAGTCATTATTTTTGGGTAGTGAGATTATGGGTTATTTAAACTTCCATTTAAATATATTTTTGAATTTTCCAAACTCCTATAATTAATATGTATCACTTTTATAATCAGGAAGAAAATGCTATAAGAGAAAAAATTGGAAATGATTCATTCCCAGGGCTGTGAGGGGTGTGCAGCTCGTGCCGCAGGTGCAGATGGAACAGGGAGGTGTTTTTGAGGGGTACCCTGCCCCTGACTGCTGGGACCGAGGGGCTGTGTGTGGCCTGCGGAGATGAATGCTGTCTCAGGGCTGTTTGGGGCCCAGGTGGCACCAGCTGTGGTGGATTGCCCTGCAGCGGCATGGCTTGGCTGGAAATGCAGGTCAAGAGGAAATAGAGGAACCTCGTCAATTTAGAGAGGGTGGTGGTGTGTTCATTACCTATTACTACACAACAAATTAACCCCAAACTCAGCAATGTAAAATAAGAATAAACATTATCATCCCATAGGTTACATGAATCAAGAATTTGACTTAGTTGAGTAGGTGGTTCTGGCTCAGTGTCTCTTGTGAGGTTACTGTGCAGGTATCAGCGGAGGTTACAGACATCTGAAGGCTTGACTGGGGCTGGAGGGTTCACTTCCAAGGTGACTTATTCACCTGCCTGGCACATCAGGACTGGCTATTGGCAGGAATCCTTTTCTTTGCCATATGGACCTCTTCATGGGGCTTGTTGAATATCCTTCTACCTTGCAGCTGGTTTCCCATAGAGCAAATGATCCAAGAAAGTCACATCTTTTATGACCAAACTTAGAAGGCATACACTATTATTACCACATACCTGTTGGTGACACTGGTCAGCCCTATTCAGTGTGGGAGGGCAATGCACAAGGGAAAGAGCCATTTTTGAGGTTGGTTACTACAGTGGACACTTGCTATTCCAAGTAATGAGCAAGGCTCCAGAGCTTGGTTAATGCCGCATGGCCAGGCATCCTGGACTGGTGGTGGGCTTGAGGGTCTGTTTTGCAGAGTGGGAACTGACTTTCTGGGCCCCACTGAGGCTGCTAAGCCACCAGGAGCCGTCAGGCAGGTTTTGGGAGTTGGAAAGTGGAAGGATGTATAGACCAGGCTCTTTCCTTTTGAAACTAGTTGGCTTACTCTATTTATAGCACTGGTGTCACATGCTGGGGGCCCAAGCGTTGGTCACTGGTATTATAACCTTGCGTCCTGGATGCTTTAGATCAGCATGATGTAACTTTATTTCTCATAAATCCTTGAAATAGCTGCAAAATATGAACCTCACAGCATTCAAATTGCCTCTTATGTGGAAACCTGCTGTACACAGAGATCATATCAGACCACATGTCCAGATTTATGGCTTTGAAAATATGGTCCTTGTGGACTTCTGGTCAAGGTGGCAGTGTAGGCAGACGTGGCTTGCCTTTTTGTACAATCACATCAAAATTACACTAAAATATAGAACAGCCATCACTCAGAACTGTCAGAAATCAAGTTGAATGGTAGGAGTGGCACAGATGAGGAACAGGCTGGTCCATCACCCGTATGTGGTGGATAAAACTCAGGAGGGATATCTTGGGAGTGAGGAGTCCCAGCCCCATGCCAGGCCCCTCAGCCCAGGGTTCCAGTGCCAGGAAGATAAGTCCCCACAACTTCTGGCTGCAAAAACCAGTGAGGATTGAGTTGGTAGAAGAAACTTCTAGAGCCCCAAGCAATTCCTCTTAAAGAACCCAAAGATGGACTCACCTACTCAGACTCACTCCATCTGGGCTCTGGTGCCAGGGTGGCACCTTGAGGGGTACCATGCAGGGGGAGTCTGGCATTGTCCCTCTTCTCGGCCCTCCCCCAGAGAGCTGGCAGGCTGGTGCCGTATCTGAGACTCTATCAACCTGGCTAACACTGACATGCCTCGGAGATCCTGAGAGACTGCGCCCACCCAATTTATGGGCCCACCCAAGCTGCTTTTCCATATGAATGGCTGATCTTGGCTCATTTTTCACAACTTCCTAAATTTTCTCAAACAGGCAACAGCTGGCCTCAGTGAGTCTCAGGCGGGGCACTAGCAGCAGCCAAATTTATATTGACATCTTGGTTTTGCTTGGGAATCTCCAAGCCTGGCACAAGTAGCAGACATCTCAGATTGCTTTATAACTCAGGTAGGGTGGCCCTGGGCAAAACATAGATGGAGCCTGATCTTGGCTTGCACCACCAGGCAAACCCCAGGGGCCAGCATACCCAGTGGACAGCTACAGACCACATCAGAGCACCACCACCCTGCCCCCTGCACAGCTGATCCTCCACAGAGGGTGGAGGGTTGTGGTCAGTAGTCACAGCCAATCCTTAGAGCTGACTGGTCTGGGTAAATCCCTCCCATGGACCTTCCAACAGCAATCAAGACTCAACTACAAGAGAAGGATGTACTCGGCCACACGAAGGGTCCACCTCATGTATCCAGCTTGGGTGATAGGGAAGGCTGTGCCACTGGACCCTACAAGACACTCACTGCATTAGGCCACATTATCAAGACATGGAATCAAAGCAGCTCTCTCTAATATATAGAAATAAACACAGGGAGGCTGTCAAAATGAGGAGACAAAGAAACATGTCCCAAATAAAAGAACAGATCAAAACTCCAGAAAAAGAACTAAACAAAATGGAGATTAGCAATCTATCAGATGTGGGGTTCAAAACACTGGTTGTAAGGGTGCTCCAGGAACTTAGTGAGGACCTCAACAGCATAAAAAAGATCCAGTCAGAAATGAAGGATTCACTAATTGAAATAAAGAACAATTTACAGGGAAATAACAGTAGAGTGGGTGAAGCCACAAATGAAATCAATGATTTGGAACATAAGGAAGCAAAAAACAACCAATCAGAACAACAAGAACAAAAAAGAATCCCCCCAAATGAGGGGAGTATAAGCAGCCTCTGGGACAACTTCAGGAGGTCCAACATTCACATCATGGGGGTGCCAGAGGAGAAGAGAGAGAGCAAGAAATTGGAAATATAATATTTGAAAAAAATAATGAAAGAAAACCCCTGTAATTTGGTGAAGGAAATAGACATGCAAGTCCAGGAAGCACAGAGAATCCCAAACAAGATGGATGCAGGGAGGCCTACTCTGAGACATTTCCTAATTAAAATGTGAAAAATTAAATATAAAGAGAGAATCTTAAAAGCTGCAAGAGAAAAGAAGTTAGTTACCTACAGGGGAGTTCCCATAAGACTGTCAGCTGATTTCTTAAAAGAAACTTATCAGCGTAGAATGAATTAGCAAGAAATATTCAAAGTGACATGAAGCAGGGACCTACAGCCAAGATTGCTCAGCCCAGCAAAGATATCATTTAGAATCGAAGGGCAGATATTCCCAGACAAGAAAAACTAAAGGAGTTCATTATCACCAAACCATTATTATAGGAAATGTTAAAGGGACTTAGTTAAGAAAAAGAAGATCAAAACTATGAACAATAAAATGGCGAAAATACATATCTATCAACAATTGAATCTAAAAAACAAACTAAGCAAACAAGAAGAACAGAGACAGAATCATGAATATGGAGAGCATTTTGATAGTTGCTTGATGGGAGGAGGGTACAGGGGAATGGCTGAAGAGGTGAGGGGATTAAGAAGTACAAATAGATATCACAGGATAGCTATGGGGATGTAAAATACAGTATAGGAAATGGAGTAGCCCATGACTTGTACACATGACCCATGGACACGAACAGTGGTGGGGGGGTTGCCTGAGAGAGTAGTGGGTGCTGGGTAGAGGGAGGCAAAGGGGGAAAATTAGGACAACTGTAATAGCATAATCAAAAAAATATAATTTAAAAAAAGAAAGTATGGCCTTTGTGGACCTAGGTTTCTTCAGTGCTGGCCAGATCTACCTGGTTACTCAGTTCAGAGTCAAGACAGAAGTGAGAGCAGAAGGCCAGTTCTCAGCCTGTCTTAGTTTAATTTGCCAGGAGCGAAGTCCATCCCGATTTTGCCCCCAAAGTGAGTTTATTCATTGTAAGGCCACAGATCTGTTTTAAACCATCAGTCCTCAGGGTGCCCCACTATTAACATGACTAATGTCAGTTCCGCACGACCTCTTTGATTTCTAGTTCAAATTTTGGAGAGGGAAGCTGATGGGCCCAACCTAGCGTAGGGATTAGTCTCTCTGGAGTCAAGGGTTCATCTCTGGTCTAATCAGCTATGGCCATGGCTTGCATCCCATGGTAATTAGTGATATTTTCTCTTGGCTGCGGGCCCAGTTAGAAGAAGCAGGGAAAGGAGGAAAGTTGGGCATCTTTATTTTACATCCCTGGGAGAGAGGACTGGGAAGTAGTATATCTACACCTGGGCCAACAAAGGATTGTGGCCTCAGGGAAGCCAGCTAGTGGAGAGCAGACTTCAGAGAACGGGTATTGTGTGGAGACAGGGTCCTACAAAAACAAGGCTAAGCCAGTCCTTTAAGAAATTAGGGATAAGGTATGGCTTGGTCGCAGGGACAAGATAAAATAGCAGTTATTTGAAATAGGATTCAAAGTAAGAGGATGTTTAGTATGAGAGTCAAATAATGCTGAGCCTTCTGATCTTAATTCTTCCTAAGTAGAACCAAGATTGGTCTCTGAACCTGGTAGGGCTCAGTCAAAGAGTTCATTCAGCTCCGGGTCTGGAGGAGAAAGGGAGGGAGGAATAGAAGACCAGCCAGGACAAGACAAATGTGAAGTGATGGATCAGATAGGACCAGCTATGAGAACTGTCTATTGTGTTGATCATTAAGGCAGCTGGAGCAGGTCAATTAGATATAAATCATTGCTCACAGATTGACTTGTCTACAGTCAATCAGATTCATCACACGAACATGACTACTCTCTAAGATACCAAAGCCTTCTCCTTAATGCCAGTAAAGGTCACGGGCAGCACACTAACCTGTGTTAACCAAAAGCCAGAAAGAGCTAAATGGAATGGATACTGTGCATTGCATTGGAGCTCATTATCAGGCTTTTCAAGAAGACTATATTGATAAACAGATCACCCCAAAAGTTTTACTTTCCTCTTCCTCAGCCAAAAAGGATACTTAAAAAAATAAGAACCAACAAGGATATTTAAAAAGACAAGAAAATATTAGGATAGCAGCAGGTGATAAGATCAACACATGCTACTTAGAGTAATAGCTCATGCTCTTTTTCCCTGATGCATCATGCTTCGGCAGGCACAGGGGTTGCTGTGAAATACATAGTGGTGTACTGTTTGCTCTTATCGTCCTGTTTCTTTTCTCTTCGGTAAATGCGATATTGTTTATAGTTTCCGGGAGAGAGCTGTCACTGTCTAGTGTTTGAGAAGGGGTTTCCTGTGGCTGTGTGGCCCCATATCACACACTGGGAGGGTGAAAGTAGACTGAGCTCTTCTGTTGTCTCCATGATGACGTATGCACTGACTTGAGAGGCTATGGGATCTGATGGTGTCTGGTTCCCCAGTTGGCTGTGGATCCCAGGGGAATTAAGGGCTTTTTCTTCTGGGTAACTCCAGTCTTCTAGAGCCCCCCCCCCGTTCAAGTCATCTAATGCAACACTTGCAGGTTTTCTCCTTCTTTGGGAGTCAGTAGGGCTAGATATTTCTGACTGTCTACCTTGTCGGTCCTCTCAGGAAAGGTCAGGACCACATAGATATTTATAACCGGAATTGTGAGGGGAGATAACAAATGACATTTCCAGGCTGGAGTACATAGTTGTTGGTGCTAGACCCTCCAAGTTCACAGTAGTGGCTTCTCCGTCAGCATGATGATGATGGTAAATGATGATGGTTACCTCCCTCTGCTCACCTGAAATGGATATGGACTATCAGGAGAATGTATTTTATTGTTTTTAAGTTACTGAAATTTGGGGGTTTTGTTTGTTTATTATTGCAACATAATCTGACTATCCTGACTGATACGAGGTCTGTCCAGAAGGTATCCAGCGATGTAATTTGAAAAAATAGAGACATTTATTAAAGAAGATATGAGATACAAGAAACATTGTACACAGGACAATGATGCTTCAGTCCCTTTCAAAGTAGGCACCTTGGGACCTCACACAGTTCTCCCAATCACCATCAGCTGCCCCGTCATATTTACCTGAATCTCATCAACAGTCTGAAATCTCTTCCCTTTCAAAGGTGAGTTTAGGTTTTGGAAATGCCAGAATCATAGGGCACCAACTCTGGGCTATAGTGGGGCTGAGTCACCTGGGTGATTTGATGTTTCACCAAAAAATTCTGCACGAGATGAGGTGCATGAGCAGGTGCATTATTGTGATGAAGCTGCCAGTCACCAGTTGCCTGTGGCTGCGGCCTTCTGAATCATCCAAATAGTTTCTGTGGTTCAAGCTTAGCGCAAAATTTGATGCAGATTTGTTGCTGTACTCACTCAGTCATTTTGAATGTGAAAGCAACACAGTGCATGTGCTCACTCAACAGCGTCTCACACCCCCACAGACGAGTACACTGAAGCTGTCACTGTTTGTGCATGCACATTCCAGTCAACTCTCTTTGGCTGCCAGGTTCCATTGATGTTGTGCATACCGTTCTTGTTATATTAACAATGGCTGTGCTTTTTCTGGACAGAAATACTTGTATACTTTATCAAATTCTATTACTGTAGGAGTCAAACTCTATTATTACACAAAACACTTAAAGTTATTTGTAAAAAGGAAAAAAACACCCACAATTTCACCACCCCAAGAAGTCTATTTTTCAATGTTTTCCTCTACTTTATTTTTTATATTTGTAATATTTACTTGCAGCCTAAGCATGAATTCAATATTGTATCCTGGTTTATTTAATTTAATTTTATCAAGGCCTCATGTGGTTTTATTCACTACAGTATCTCATGCAAAGCTAAGCGCACAGTAGGTACCTAATAAATAATGGGTGAATTAATAACTATAACTGCTTTCTTCTTAGCATGATGATTATTAGAAGATACCTTATGCATGACTGGTCAGCAATTGCAGGATATAGATTTAGAGCTCAGATTTGTCTAGTGGCAGGTACATATATACACATGTACATGTATATGTGTATGTGCGTACACATTCCTCCTTAAGGATATGTTCATTGATCTTAGGGAGAGTGGGAGGGAGAGAGAGAGAGAGAAACATTGATGTGAGAGAGAAACATGGATGGTTTGCCTTTCCTACATACCTACATCAGGAATTGAACCTGCGACCTAGATATGTGCCCTGATTGGGAATCCATCCCGCAACCTTTTGGTGTATGGGATGAGAGTCCAACCAACTGAGCCACTTGGCCAGGGTAAAGAAATCTGTTTAGTTTTTCTGCTCTTCAGCATTAGATCTAGGCTTTTTTCCTGGTTCCCATGGTTGTTCATAATCTTTTAGAAGCTGTCAGTTCTGGTCTCCAGTCTTGGATGAGATTTTTTATTTTTATTTTTTGGCCACTTATAGAATCTCACAGTGGACATGTGTCTTAAAGACTATACCCAGTCCTTCCTTTAATTTTCCTTTAATTTGATACATGAGCCCAGAAAAATCAAGGCTTTCCCAAGCATATAGCTTCTGAGAATCAAGGTTGTGATTAAAATCCAGTTTCCTGAACACAAATCCACAGTTTATTTAAATGTTTCTTCTGGATCCTAGTTCCTGCTCTTGGCTCAGTGTAAGTTCCTCAGGTTATGGGTTTCCAAATGTCTTGGCGGTATTTTGTAATATCTAGCTTCAGTTCAACCTACTGATGTTTTTCTTGCCTGCCTTTCTTTCTCCTTCTCCTTCCTCTTTTTCTTGCTCCTCTTTCTTTTTTCTTTCCACCTTCTCTTCCTCCTCCTTCTTCTTGACCAACTGTAAATGCTTAACTCTTTAGGTCTCAGTCAGATTTTGCAGTTGTGGGGTGTATTTTTGACTTAAGTCACACTGCCTGAATTTGAAATGCCATTTTTACTGTTGCTCCCCTTGTAGAGAATTCAAATGCCTCCTGAACTGGGTTGTCCATGTCTTCATTTCCAGAAACTGGAAATTTCTGAGGAGGCTCTTAGCGCTCTCAGTGTCCCCCTTGGCCCATCCCCCTCTCGGTACATGTCCACTCGCTGACCTGCCTCCCCAGGCAAGGTGATTCGGTGCAGCCCACCTCATTAACTGCGCCCTCAGGGCTTCCCAAATCTCCACGCCCACCCTCTATCTCTCTCTTTTTGAGTTGGGTATTTAGTTTCTTTCTGTCTTTACCTTTGCCCATCTCAATGTATTCCACCAACTTCATTTTCTCTCTGGTGAGGTTGCTCAGGATTTGACAGCATGAAGTTCTCAGTCAGATATCCAGGTTCAAATAATTTAACAAATCTTGTTATCTTTGTCATTTTGTTGTTGGAAAGTTATCCTCTTTGAGCTTTCGTTTGTGATCTGTAAAATAGAGGAGATACTATTACTTCCCCTCATAGTGTTATTGTGAATATTAAATGCGATAATACATGATAATTATTTTGAAATATGCTGGCCCATAATAAGTGTACAAGACATGTTTGCTATTACTTTTTCTTACACTTTTAATCTTTCTGTCTCTATTTCCCCCATTTGCTTTTAACTGTACCCTCTCATTTCCGCTCCTCTAGATGGCAATGATATAGGTATGATAGAACTGTCAAAATTATAGCTATAAGCATGAGGGAAAGGCCTTATTTGTTGCAGCAGGATGTGTAAATTTGGGGAGAAAGAATCACTGGTTTGAATTCTAGCTGTTATCTAGTTGTTGTTTGACCTTGGGTAGATTATTTTTGTCTCTCTGAGCCTTAACTGTTTTGTCTCTGTAATGGAAATAATAATGTATTACTTTCCCCAAAAGGCTACAGTGTGATGTGGCACACATACACACACACACACACACTCCTACAGATGCATTTGTATAGTGATTTATGGACTTTATTAATGTTCATTCCTGTCTCCTTTTTTAAATTAACAAAAAGGGAACATTTTTGAGATTTGGTGTGATCTAATCTATAGAAATAAGCACTTGCCTTTCCTTGGGGAAAACTTGAGAGAATTTAGAAAAGCATGAGAATTAATCAAGACCCCTGCATTTACTGGGTGCAAACACAATGCAATGAATGGGCCAGAATATTATCCTGAAGAATGTAAAAACCCTGGCTACTCTTCTGAAGTTTCAAGTCTCTGCAGCCCCCTAGTGGCCATTGATTGTAGCGGAAGATCTATAGTTACTGACAAATTACTGGAGTATATTTGACTTAGAACAAGAATTACATAGATAATAGGGGATGGAGTGAGGAGTGAAAAGGCCTAAATTTTAGTTTTTTTTAAAAAACATTTTAAATGGATGCCCTGGCTGGTGTAGCTCAGTGGAATGAGCGCGGGCTGGGAACCAGAGGGTCCCGGTTCGATTCCCAGTCGGGGCACATGCCTGGGTTGTGGGCTAGGTCCTCAGTAGGGGCCATGTGGGAGGCAACCATACATTGCTGTTTCTCTCCCTCTCTGTCTCCCTCCCCCTCTCTCTAAAAATAAATAAAAATAATTCTTTGAAAAAAATAAAAAAATAAAAAACATTTTAAATGGAAAATTATTCTTTCATTAGTGTGCGTGCCAGCAAAACCTGATGAAAATCCAAATACATAAGCTCACATACTAGCAAAGTTATCAATGTCTATACTCTTTCCTTACTCTCCTCTTTCTCTTCCTTCCTCCCTTCCATCCTCCACCTAGGTAAGAGCATAATTTCTTCTTAGGTCAAATTAATCTTTGCCCTTAAACTGTAAGAGCCAGTGTACCCAGTTTGAGCTTCCAGAAGAGGCCAGTTGCCTGTCAAATTAAGAGAGTTGCCAAACATAGAGCTGAAAGCAAGTCATTCTTAGAATCAGTCTTTTTTTTTTTTTTTTTTTTAATTATTTGGTCTTCCAGTTGCTACAGGCAATATACCACCATGCTCGAAAGAGCTCTGCTTGGGAGAGCAGGGACCCTGCTTGGCCACCACCTCCTGCGGGGCAGTGGGCAAGTTACTGCTTGCAGCCTTTTGAGGCTCAGTGAGGGAAGTTCAATTCAACACTGCCCTGACTCCACGAGGAAACTCCTCTGCCACCTGCCAGGCTGTTGAGCCCCTGAAGGAGGATCTTGCCTTATTTTTAACTCCTACAGTTAGCCCAAGATCTGACAATTGAGCTTTAAGAAGGAACACAGATGAATTTATGTCAACTACAGGTTGCGGTTTTGTCTCTGGTTCTAGTGAATCACTTGTTATAAACACAGCCGTTATCTGAGTTCTGAGCGGGCAGCTGGGAGAGAGATGAAGGGAGAGACCAGAGGTGCAGGCGAGTAAAAAAATGGCCTGCAGTTCTGAACTCCCAAGATTGTGAGGAAGAGTATCAGAGCATTATTCCTTCCAGCTAAGTCACCTCTGGTTCTTGACCTGTCACTCAAAGTTGGGGGTGGTGGTAAGGCAGAGCAGTGGTTAAGAGCACATGAGTATGACTGTGTGAGCTTGGGAGACACGTATGACTATGTGATCCAAGGAAAATCGATTAAGATTAATGCAACTGAATTCTTAATCTTTAAAACTGGATTTTAAAATATTTACCTTGTGGAGACTGCAGGAGGTGACACATGTAAGTACTATTCTGAGAAAACGCGGGGGGAATGACAGGTCTGAAAAGTACATTTATTCTGCTACGTTTACTGTAGGAGAAGAACTCTGCCATATCACTTCCACTTCCCATCCACAACCCTGCCAACTTTCCCTGTGTAGACTGCAAGGTTCCCAGAAATGCGTTCAAATAATAGAAGAGTCATAGAAGAGTCTGTCAGGGCCCTAATCCAAGCTTTCCTCGGATTTGGCATTGTGGCCCTGCCCCTTCTTAGCCCTTCCTTCCTAATCCTCGCCTCCGGTTTTATTCCAGAGCCTGATTTTTCCGAAGTCAGACCCATTTAATCTCCTAAATGCATAATTAGGGAGAATGCTTGATTGCAAAGGCCTCTTCCATCCTCCCATTTATCTAAAACAAGCTCTTGTTCACACTGCAGAGAAATAGGGCAGGGAATCTGGTGGAAGGGGAAGGAAGGAGAGAGGGAGGGCGGAACTGGCTCTGTGCTTTTCTCAATGAATGCCGAGGTCTCTGCAGATTTGCATAGCAGCCGACGCCGCCGCGCCATTGGTTGGCAGATGCGAGAGGGGCGGGCCAGGCCTGCGTGGGTTTGGCTGTGGTGGGAGTTGGCTTTTGAGTCCCGCCCCCGCCGAGTCCCCACCTCCACGAGGCGCGCGCTCGCGGCTCTGCCAGCTAGCTGCAAGTGGCGGGCGCCCAGGCAGATGCGATCCAGCGGCTCCGGGGACGGCAGCAGCGGTAGCAGCTGGCACTTCCTGCCGCCGCTGTCTGGAGGGTCGCAGGGCACCGTGGCACCTTGCGGCCGCCCTCCGGCCACCCTACCCGAAGCCGTGGGGGCTGCCGATGCGTAAGGACAGGGCAGCAAGATTTCGGGCTCTCCTGCCCTGAATGCTTTCACTCCGCTGCTACCGCTGGGGCCGCTTTGGTGGTGCCTGAGAACTCTAAGAGGAGAGACTGGAGGAGAGCAAGGACGCTACAGCAAACTTGCGCCTGAGCCTCGGCTTCACAGTGCGGGGCCTCCATTCAAGCCCAGAAGTTTAACAAGCGGTGCAATCTGAAGAATTCCCGCAGCAGAGGGTCACAGGAGGGTTCTTGTGAAGCAGTCCCCGCCCTTGCCACCCCTTACCACCGAAGAAGGGGCAAGAAGCTCAAAGCAGCTGAAGGAAGTGCAGCAACCGTCTAGAACAGCAGACAGCAGCTCGGAGCCACCTTTCCCAGCTGAAAAGTTGTGGAGGATTGGAGGCCAATCCAGAGCAGACAGACCACAGCTCAGGCTACGGGGGGCAGGAGAGGACGGTACCCGATTGCCACCTTAGTAGTTTCTCTTGTTCGGAGCAGGAGCACAGTGAGCGAGCTACAGACGCGGGCGCAGCGCACCGGAGGCACAGGGTCCCAGCTGCTGAGCCCAGTGCGCCTCAGCGTCTCTTGACACGCCCCTGAGCTTCCAGCTCCGTTTTATTGAGACTCCCACTGGCCTCCTTGCAGTTGGAGGAAAGCGAAAGAATCAGTCGAGTGCATGAACAGTTCTCCAGAGGTCAGTTGGAAGGAGTCGTTCGGGACCAAAGACTGTTTGGACCCCCTTCCCATTTGGGAAGCGAGTGGCGAGGCTGGATTCCGGAGAGCCGGGAGCTTAGTATAAATAACCTTTCTGTGGCGGGATGGCAGCCATAGGACTCCTATGGCTGCTGCCGCCTCTGTATTCAGCAGCAGCCTTGGGTCCCGGGACCGAGACCGGGATCGGGACCGGCCAGCGCGTGGGCTCACCGGCAGCTGGGCCGGCGCTGCAGCCCCGAGAGCCGCTTAGCTACTCACGCCTGCAGAGGAAGAGCCTGGCGGTGGACTTTGTGGTGCCCTCGCTCTTCCGTGTCTATGCTCGGGAGCTGCTGCTGCCGCCGCCTTCCCCCTCGCAAGCAAGGGATGGCCGGCCGGAGGCGCGCGGCTCGCTGGCTCTAGATTGCGCCCCATTGCTTAGGCTGGTGGGGCCACCACCGGGAGTCTCCTGGCCAGGGGGCACTAGCTCGCCAGACTCGGCACAGACGCTGTCCAGGGTGCTGAAGGGCGGCTCAGTTCGCAAGCTCCGCCGGGCCAAGCAGCTGGTGCTAGAGTTGGGAGAGGAGGCCATCCTTGAGGGCTGCGTCGGGCCCCCAGAGGAGGCGACTGCAGGGCTGCTCCAGTTCAACCTTAGTGAGCTGTTCAGCTGGTGGATTCGCCACGGCGAGGGTCGGCTGAGGATCCGCCTGATGCCTGAGAAGAAGGCGTCGGAAGTAGGCAGAGAGGGAAAGCTGTCAGCGGCGATCCGTGCCTCCCAGCCCCGCCTTTTCTTCCAGATCTTTGGGACCTGGGGTGAGCAGCTCCCGCTTTAGCTTGTCGGGATTTGTTTTTTTAGACATCGATTTGCAACCATTGCCAACTAACTCCTGTTTCCAAAACCTCAGCCTCTGATTTTTAGCCCCCTTTTCTCCTCCTGCAAACCTTCTCCCCCATTTAGACCATATTTTCTTATTTTCTCCATGAGGGCAGTCATTCCCCAAGGGTCTTCCTCTTCAGCAACCAAATTGGGAGAAAAGTTTCCTGCTCTCGGCAGAATGCCTCCTCCTGACTTACACAGGGTCCCAGCCCAAACCGGATGCCCTTTTTTGGAGTCTCGTGTGACAGTTGACATACCTCTATTATTTCTATGTTTGAAGTTTAGTTTTAGATCTCAAAACTGCTGCCCATCTTCCCTCCCTCTAGTTCCTCTTCCTGCCCACCACAAGTCTGGGGAATGTGACACACTGTCTTAGGGAATGTAGAATTTCCCACCACATTGAACTCCACCCAGCTGTTTCCTTCGAACGTTGGGTTACCCAGGGATTGCCTTTTCTTCATTAATTCATCCTACCCCCAACCCCAGTCTGCTATCCACTTTTAAACTCTTGTTATTCCTCTCAGATGTTGTTGGGACAGTGCCAGAGGAACTAGAGGACGGGGCACAGGAGGGAGATGTGAAGAGAGGGAGTAAAGCCGCCAAGATGGTCCTCCTTTGAGGGGTCTCTGTGGAGTCAGGGAGAGAACAGTTGATTTCTGTTTCTTCCCCTGCCCGCTTCTCTCCGACTCTTATCTTGAACGTCTGCTGGCAGCTCTGAGTGACTGTCTCCAGCAGGCCTGTTTCACTGCAGTTCTCTCTGCTGGAGACTCCTGAAATGAGGTTTCTGTTTCATTTACTCTCTCATTTTCTTCCCATATTCACTGAGGTGTGTGTGTGTGGGGGGGCACTTATTTCTGTCTCTTCCCATAGTATCCTTTGACTGGACAACCAGGTGGTTTTCAAAGGTTATTTCTCTTGTAACACCACTGGAGAAAGACTTGTGAATAAAATATACAATGTAAATGAATGAGAAAGCACAGAAAAGAAACTGTGCCTTTTAAAAGCCTACACCAATTCCTTTGAGCAAACCCAGCATCTTTTATGTCATTCTTATCATCAGAAATAAATGAAATTCTTATGCTCCACTGGCTACTAATGTCTAGTATTAATTGGATGAAAAGCATGAAAAAAACCCACTGTAGAGCTACAAGTATCTCCCATGCTTGTCCCAACACGCACGCATACTTCCACATATACCCCACACTCTCACGCAGCAGGGATATTCAGACGCTGAGGCTCCCAAGTCATTGCCCAGTAAACATACTGGTACGTGGTCCCCAAGCAAAAACAGAGTCTGGGTGCATGTTTTTAGCGTTAACATTAGTGGCACTGACATCTAAAATGACCCCCTTGTGCTCAATGGTGGAATATATATTAATGCATAGTAAAAGTCGGGGTCCGCCTTCTGTGAGCTGAGAGAGGAGACCGATACTGTTGTCTCGCCACAAATACTTTTGTAAAGAGCAGCTGTGTTTTAATGCCATCGTGACTTCTGTGGTTTATACATACAACATTCTCTGTTAGTGCCTGATGTTTTCGTAATGGATATAAAAATGACTTCTCTGGGAATGTGGATTTTTTTCCCCCCACTTTCATGTCTATGAGCATCTCTAGAGCTTTCCCATTATCTCTTCTAAATGACCATAGGCCCTAGCAATTATTATTAGATGTTGGCCACAGGCAAAAGGGGTTCTTTCTGCAGCCCTGAACTTGCCTATTATAAACAGGCAGGTGGCATGAAGTTATTAGAGGGTGTCTCTAAAGAGTCACATGCTTAATGCATTTGAAGAATATATTCTAGTTGAGCCTCAGATAAGAGATGAAGCTGCTGAGTGGGGGAGTTTCACGTAGCTTCGCGAGCTGCTCTGATACTGAGAGTAGGGAAGCACTGTGAGCATCCCCAGTCTTCCCCCAGCAGCACAGTCTATTTGGCAGCTGGATCAAGCCCTTATGCATCATTTGACACATCTAGCAATCCTGGTTTCAGAAAGAGCCAGGATCCTGCCATTAAAAAGCTAGAAATTTTGGCCAAGCATTTTTCAGCAGGATTGGGATCAAATGATAATTGATAGAACCAAATAGGACACTAAGTGTAACTGGATGAGTTCCCCGTGACCTCCGGGGAGACAGACAGCTTATTGAAAAGCACTTGGGGCCTTGTGGTGATCACACTTGGAGCAGGCTGCGCTCTCCCGCTCTGAAGCATATGCTGTCTTCAGTTAGGCAGCTGGCCATGCAGGACTAGCCTCTCACCACTGCCTCCCCGGCCTCATTCAGACACAGTCTCCACTGCAAGACCTGTGGAGGGGGTAGGGGTGGGGTATATCCTGCTATGTCATGTTTCGTGTTTGGGGCAACATGCACCATTGTGGTTTCATTCATTTTCTTGTATGAAAATTTAAGCTTCGGTTCTCACACTTGGATTGATTTTACTATTTATCACGTTTGAGGAAATGAGTTTATTCATTTTATATAGGCTGTGATTTCTGGAAAAGGCATTTAACTCCTCTGTGACGTAGAATCTTCAAGTATAAAAGGAGAAAATAGGCACAAATCAGTTTATATCTCCCTGCTTCTGCCCAAATGATTGGTGGTCTGGCCTTGAGGGGCACAATGATGAGGTTATCTGTGGGGAGGGAAGAGAGAGGATGGGTGTCCTGCTACCCCTTGTGGTAAGGGGCCTAGAGTAGCCCATTTGTCTGACTGAAGACAGCTTCCTAACTCTAAGGGGGATCATGACTAGGGATGGGATAAAAATGGAAAAATACCCTGTCAGGACAAGCAATATCTTTGTATTGATTGTGGTTTGGGTTGTCTGAGAGGACAAAAGGATTTCTGAGATGCCTTATAACACATGGCATGCTAATGTTTTGGGGTTTTTTTTTGTTTGTTTGTTTTTTGTTTTTTTAATGTGGATTGCTTTGAACTCACAAATGGGACCAGTACTTCAAAGTCAGAGGTGGGTCCCCAGAGCACCCATTCGTGGAGAAGAGGTAGAGAGACAATTGCTGGGACTGTACCGATGGTAGTGCACCATCATCCCAGGCCTCAGAAAGAGGTCTGCCTGGAGGCTACCATACTGCTCACAGCTGCAGTCTGTAGCCTGATTTGTAGATGTTTTAACATCTTGCATCTGCCACCCCCTAGGCAGAGGCCTAGAGGATGATGACTTGTGGTGGGATAGGAGGGCCTATTTCCCTGTAAGTACTCCCCTTCTTCCCACTCCAAGAAAGGGGATATATGACTGGCGACTTTACGTGTACTGTGGAGAGGCCCGAGCAATTTAAACTGAATGTGTGCAATCCAATACACCTGACTCTTGACCTCATATATCTGTCAGTCCCTTCCCATTTCATTTCTGGAGAGGACAAAGAGAGTGAAGGAAGATAGGAAATTGGAGCTCTCAGAAGGGATATCAGTTGTTGGAAGTGAATTGGGAGGGATGGAACTAGTCCAGAGAAAAGCAGGGAGCTGATTTAAGAGTTGAAAGGACTGATTTGCGATGAAAGATGAAAAGAATTAAATCTATGTGGCTGGGCTAAGTGGTGATGAAGAGGAAGGTATGGTAACAATCTATAGATTTCTGAAGAGGGATAGTGGCAGTGAAGGAGAGGAGTTATTCAGTGTGGCCCGTAGAAGTAATAGGATGATACTTTCAGAAGGAAACTTCAGGTCGGGTATCAGGGAAACCTTATTTTCTGAAATTGATACTCTCTTACTAGGGAATAGAATTCCAAGGGAGCAAAGAGGAAGGTGAGATGTGGGTCAGACAAGCCACGGAGTTCATAATTCATCAGTTCTGTATTTTCAAATGTTGAGAAGCCGTAATGGGCAGGAGAGCTGGGATGGCGAACAGTGTCAGGAATCAGGATCCTTTGGGATACAACTCTATTTTCTGTTTCATTTCTTAATTTTTAATTTTTTAAATTTTCAATTACAGTTGACGTGCAATATTATATTAGTTTCAGGTGTACAACACAGTGAGTAGGCGTCTTGGGACATAACTCTTGAGAGCCTTTGAGTATTGGTGTTTCCAGGGGAAAAAGAAAATAATTGCATATGTATCTCGAAGTTGGTAGGAAATGTTTACAGGAAGGTTGTTAATGAAAACAAAATATTTTGGAATTACTGGGTTTATTCTGCTCTGCTCTCAGATTAAACACAGAGTGTTTCTCTAGGGTGTTGTCTGCATATCCAGCGGGAGGAGGCACACTCACCGAAGCATTCAGATGCATCTGTAGGTGTGTGCATCATCAAGTCGTTGGACAGGTCAGAAGGTACCTGGGTCTGGAGCAGATGAGCTCAGTTCTAGATTTGGTGGTCTCCTACTGGCTACCCGAAAACCCTTTGAAAGGAGAAGTTCATCAAAATCCAATTGATCCTTTCACAAATGGACAAAAAGAAAAAGTAGGAAAACTTGTAAGGGGTTTATGTGCAGGGAGAAAAGCGTTATCATTAGTAAAAATTAATCTTTATAAGGAAGTTTATCTGCTGAAGGTCAGGAGGGACTAGCCTGCAGGGAAAAGAGAGGGAGAATTGGATCAGCAGAAGTTGCAGTCCCTTGCCACTCTTTGAATTATTGCTTGATAAATTCACTTCATGGGAGTTTGCTCAGCTTGACTCCTAGAGGACATTTTGCCTTTATGACCATTATTAATGTCCTGTTATGAGACTTTACAATTTATAAAGCATTTTCACATTTACTATTTTTACCAATCCTGCAATAGACAGGGCAAGTAATTATTCTATTTTTTAAATGGGGTAACTGAAATCTAGATGTTTGATAACACTTTTTCCAGGTTATACAGGTAGAAAATGGTAGACCTGGAGACTTTTAGTTTATGTGCCGAGAGGTTATCAGATGCTAGATGCTGAGTGAGGTACGGACTAGGCCCACAGATCTCCTTCTGTTCAAATGAGGGCTCTTTCCACCAAGGGAATCATCCCAAGGTACTGATGATAAACAACCAAGACATGTAAATAAATGAAAAACTTTATTTTATCTTTGTTATAGGCCATGAAACAAATATTTGGTGTTCCACAGCCATGACTTAGAAAAATTTCTCAAGATATCTGAGTCCCAGATTCATTATTAGAAAAAAATGAGAATAGTTTCTGTCTCAAGGTGTTGTTGTAGAGATTAAATTAGATGATATGTATAAAAACTTTACCCGGTAAAAAATACACATAATAAAGTACTCCTTCAGTGTGAACCATATGGCTTTCCCTAGGAGGAGCAGCACCCCAACGTTGCATATACATTGTAGTCTATTTGAACGGTGCCACCTGGAGTTGTACAGTCCTTGTTTGTGGCCATACGTGGCCACCCTGGCAGCAGCAGCTGTGAGACTGTAAGTTTCTAAGTTCTCATTCCTGACAGATGAGAGGTGGGCTCTGGTGGAAATGGGGAGAGTGACCAGAGTGGAAGTTTCTATTTCCTTGCTATGGGAGGCCTGTCTTTCCCAGAATTGAGGGTGAGAAGGATTAAGGTGTGGTATTTCATTAATTTTTATCAATTTGTATCCTCATAGTCACAGTCCAATTCTTTTTCTTCTACAGAAAGAAACCAAAACTTAACTTTATAAAAGTATAAAATCTAATACTAAGGAAGAACAAGATAGAGGCATTACAGAGGAGTATTTTTCAGATAGTGGATCCTCCCCGAGAGTGACCTATATAGTTCAAGCCCCTCCATGCCCAGATAAGTGCCGGGCCACTGGCCTCTTGGAGACTCCTTTGTTGTAATTAGCTGGAGCTGTGTCCTTTTCTTACATTCCTAGCCTTATCATTCATTGTCAAGTGGAAGGCAGGAAAGAGTGATGGAAAGTACCAACCCGTTAATGGACATGAGCCCATTAAGAGCAGTTAAACCTTTGAGAGTCCATGGAAGCACCTGGCTCAAGGATCTGAGTGGCAGGCTGCCTCAGGAAAGTGCCTCAACCTGAAAGAAGCTGTTGAACAGTGTCCACACAGCATTTTTATAGGTGGTGTTTTTTTAATGAGTCACAGCTGAGTGATTGCCTCTGAAAGAAGCTCATGGACATCATCTCTGATTGGGAGTAGGTGAAGAACAGGGAGAATTGGTGAGAATGATTGTAGGTGTCCTGGAGTCACATGGAGGGAGCTGTGAACAGAGCTGTCAAGGGGCCCTTAGGGATGCCTTCTTCCTTAGAGACATTGTGTGTCCTCTGGTCTAGGCAGTGGCCAGTGTTTCTTAATCCATTGATGACCTGGCTCTTTCACACAGGTCAAAGTGTGAAGAAGGAGAAGTTAAAGGAGGTTTTGGCCTGGCAGTGAGGTAGTGAGAGGGCGGGAGGTATCCCAGTACCTTGTTTGGTGAGCCAGATTTTTCAGAACAACTTTTTTTTTTCTTTAGTAAATCTTGTGATGGATTTTCCAGCTGGGCTGTTTTGAGCTTGGGTCTTTTTCCAGGAGAATTCTATCAGAATCACTTGGTGATATAATGTGGGCATTCCAGAAAGTAGAAGGGCTCAGACTGGACAGAAGGAGAGCGCCCTCGGGCCAGATATACCGAACCCTTACCTTCGTGGTTAAGGGAAAACAGGTGCATGCAGTGGTAGGCAGTCAGAATTCTCTGGAGTAAGAAAAGGGCTAAAGGGGGGCAATTAACCAAAGAGAAATTTAAGCCATTGACTGTAGTTTTCTTTTCCTCTTATTTATCTTCTATTCAGTTCTCGTTGGCACATAGTTCCTGAGGGTAGGCATGGGCGAGTCTGCTTTACAGATCCTTTCCAGTTCTCAGCCCAGATCATCGCAGTAAGTGTTCTGTGGCAGAGAAGATGCTAGATTAGGAGACAGAAGACTTAGATTCTATTATGATATTTGCTTTATATTTGCTTTAAAATCTTGTGAAACTCCCTTAATCTTGTTGAGCCTCTGGGTCTTGGTTCCTAAAGGAGGTAATACAAAACTTGTCTTGACTACCTCATGGAATCTCTATGAGTATTACCTGGGATAACTTATGTGCAATGCTCCAGTCTGGATTATTTAGAAATATATATATAAGGCAGTAGAGAAAAGAATGTACAAGATCATGAAAAGCGCTGAGAGTCTATGATTTCACCAACCCTTGGCTTTAGGAGCAGCAGTATAAAGGTCCCAGACTTTGAGGCAGGTCTTGGGGTTCAGTTAACAGCTCAGTAGTCCTGAAAAGGGGTTATTTGGCCCCTCCCCAAGTTTTCTCAAAATGTGGTTTTTTTTTCCCCACTGGAGTCAATTTTCTCAATTCCAGACTTTTCTAGAAATGAATCTCTGGTAGTGGAATATAAGAACTTACATTTTAACATTAGAAAATGATTTTTTTTTTTAAAACCGAGGGATGACAAATATACTAAATTGCATTGAATGCATTAATCTGTGTACAGCTTGATGAGAATTCACATGTGCAGAATCCATATAATCACTGCTCAAATAAAGATATACAACATTTCTAGCATCTCAGAAAGTTCCCTGCTGTCATTTTCTAGTCTGTATCTCCCCCCGCCCAAGGTAACATCCTTCTGATCTCCATGTCATCAGTTAGTGCTGCTTGGTTTTGAACTTCATGTAGATGGAATCATATCACCTGTTCAGGCTTCTTTTACTCACCATGACTTCTGTGGGCTTCATAAGTGTCGTCGTGTGTACCAGTATTCTTTCTTTCTTTCTTTTTTTTATTGTGTTGTTGTAGTCCTTTATGTGAATATGACACAATTTACTTATCCATTTTCCTACCAAAGGTTAGATTCTTGGAAAAGTAAATCTAATGGAGTCTATTCCAAATAATGGGTCGCATAAGTCCTACATGTGGGGTTGAAGCCCTGCTCTACCATTTACTGGCCCAAGGCTATTTATTTTCTTTTCGTTGAACTTCAGTTTTCTTATTTGTAAAGTGAGAAAAATAATACCAGTCTTCCAGGGTTATTGTGATAATTACATGGGGTGAGGCATGCAGTAGGCTGTGTGCCACAGTTGGTATTGAACAGTGTTAGTTTTCCCTCAGTTCCTGATTATATTTTCTTTCCCTTCATGGCCAGAATGGAGACTTAAGAAATTTCCTGACGCAGGGAAGGGGAACTTGTTTAGGAGTGAGATCATTAACTCACGGAGGTAAAAGTAATAATGAAGGACCATGTAAATGACATGTAATAATTTTTAATAAATGCTTTTATTTAAACTTTATAAAATAATTTTAATAAAACACAAATATTTTTACACTAACTTTCAAAATTAACAACAAAAATAAATTAGTCAATAAATAAATAAAAAAACAAAAAACAAGAAACGGAACCCCTTTGGTGTTACATCCAGATCAGTTAAAGAAGAGAGAAAACCTCATGCCTTAGGGCAGCTCGAGGCTTGCATGGGGCCCTCGGGCTGTGATGCAGCCGCGGCTGCTCCTGGGGCCTCACTGGATTCCACTCCGCCTGTAGGCCAAGGCAGTCCTGGACTTGGCACCATGCCCTCTGAAGCCCTACCTGTGCCTTCTGTCACTGGACAAGCCCATTGGAACCTGGCGGCTTTAGCTGCCATGTGCCTGGAGCATTGATTTGGCAGCTGAACCGGTTGTTTTCCAGATTGGTACATGTTAGCTCCTCTTTGGAACTGGAGCCATTCTGATGCATGCAGCAGGCCTTCCTGTTAATGACATGTGGGACTGGGATGGGACTCCAATCAAAAGGTGACAAGAACAGCAAATCACGCAATAGCAGGTAGAGACATTTCAACTTTTCAGTCTTCGTTTTCCTCCAGGAACAGCTGACCCTGGCACTTGGGTGTTCTCCTGTGTCTGAATTACTTACTACAGTCTAGCTCTTAGAGCAGCACCCCTACTTCTTGCCATTGTCTACCCTCTAATGAAAGGAATTATGTACTGGCCTCAGTTAGCCTTGGAGTTCACTTTTAACTGGGGAACCTTACTTGGATGGTATGCTGTCACAGGCTCCTGTGATCGATCCATCTGTTTGACTACCCCTTCATTTTTCTGGAATTATGTGGACTCCGATACATGATACCACCTATGCCCATCAGGACAAGGGAGACGATGCTCCGATTGGTGTTAAGTCCACAGCACAGAGGTTTCGTGAAAACACCAAGCAGTGCCTTGGGGGCTTCAGTGCAGTGATGTGGTGGTGGCGGGGGACTGGGGGCGGGAGGCACTGAGCCTGGTAGGAGTGAACACTGGTCAGACCAGCTCTGTTACACGGCCCTGGCTGCTGCGGGAGCCTGTCTGACTCACCAGGTTTACAGTCTAGTCATCCACAGACGTGAGGATTGCTGGGATAAATTTTCCTCCATCCGAACAGTAGGACTGATAGTATTTTTAGGGATTGTCCTCAGGAACTTGTGGAAAGAAAAGAGGCCAGATGAAACAAAGAAAAATACAGATAGTAGAACAGAAAATGAGCAAATGGAGTTTATCTAGGAATTTTTAAATCAGACTTTTACAAAACACTCTCAGGTCTTGTTGCTACATAATTAGATTTGAATAAGAGTCTTACACTATGTGAAAGAGTTAAGAATCTGGAGATGAAGACTTAGAGCATATTTGCCTGGATTTTAGTTCAAGTATTTACTAGAAAAATTTTTCCTCTGTCACAGAAACCTGGGACTCTTCAGGACTTGAGCTGACCTTGAGTGTTTAAGCTGATGTGATCTGCTCATTATAATTCTTACCTGTAGTTATGGGAATTATGTGAGTTTTGGCTTTAAAAGAAACCTGACATGTATCTCCCCTAAATGAATGTCTATAGGAAAAAAATGGACTCTCTTTAGGGAAAAATAAAAGCTACCACAGAGAGTTGGAGCTTATTGTTCTTTATTGTGACCTTTACTCACTGCCAAAAGCTGTAATTCAGAAAACTATTCTGTTTTTTTAAAACATATTTTAGGAGAATTTAAGTAAGTAAAAAATTTTCCTACTATAACTATAAAAAGTAAAGAGAAACAAGTGTAGAGGAGACAGAAAAAGATGGACAGAGAAACAACCACATTTAAGAAAGAGACAAAAATGACTGAGAATAACAGAGATTCAAGTGGAGAAACAGAAGAATGTGAAAAAGAGGCAACCCAGGAAAACAGAAGGCAAGAATGACTTCCCGGGTCATGAATAGATACAGACAAAGAGACCAAAAGAGAGACACAAAGAGAATGGGGGAGACGAGGGCAGGAGGAGCGAGGGGACGTTTGATTATTTTGACTTGGAATGATTCTGATCTGGTGTCAAAATCTGCACTCCGACTCCATGGCCAACATTATATGATGTTTATTTTCAATTTCATTGAAGTATAACTCATACATAGTGTACCTATTTTAAGTGTACCACTTGATTTGTTTAATAAACATATACACTTGTGCACCCACCACTCTAATTAGGATATAGAACATTTCTGTCGATCCCCAGAAGATCCTTCTTGACTTTTTGCAACAAACCCTCTACACTACCTGTTTTAGGCAACTTTTGATTGGATTCCTATTGCAATAGATTAGTTTTGTCTGTTTTGGAGGTTCATATAAATCATACAGTATAGTCTCTTTTGTGTCTTGCTTCTTTCATTTAGAAAATGCTTTTATTTGTGTTGTTGTGTGTATTGGCAGTTTATTTCTGTTTATTGCTGAATAGTATTTCATTGTATGAAAACACCACACTTTTTTAATCCACTCATCTGTTGACGGGCATCTGTTTTCAATCTGGGGCTCTCATGAACACAGCTGTTGTGAACATTTGTGTACAAGTCGTTTGTGGCCATATGGTGTCAGTTCTCTGGAATTGCTGGGTTTTATGCTAAATGTATGTTTAACTTGATAAGAAATGAAAAACTTTTTCCAAGTAGTTGTACCACTCTATACTCCCCACAGCAATGTGTGAGAGTTCTGTTTGCGCCACATCCTTGGGAATACTTGGTATTGTCAAAGTATGGGAGAATCTCATGGTTTTAATGGATCTTTCTTTGTATGCGTTATCTAATATTGCATAGGAAATTGGCCTAAAACTTAGGGGCTCGGAACAACTATTACAACAACAGTAATACTGTATTCTCTGTTATTGTTCCTGTGAGGTAGGAATTTAGGGACAGCTTGACTGGGTGTCTTTTGCTTGGCTTCTCATGAGATCGCAGTCAGATACCAGCCACTGCTGCAGCCATCTAAAAGCCTGGCCCGGGCTGCAGGGCTGCTTACAACACGCCCCGCTCACGGGGCTGGCTGTTGGTGGGAGGTCTCAGTTCTCCAGGTGGTTCTCTCCGTAAGGCTGCTGGGCCATCTTTGTGGTACTGTGTCCAGCTTCCCTCAGAGTGGGCATCTATTGAGATGGTCATATGATTTTTCTTCCTTTTCTGTTTTTTTTTGTAAATATGATGAATTGTAGAGTTTGATTTTTTAAATGTTGAATTAGCTTCATATTCCCAGGATAAACCCCACATGGTCATGATGTGTTATCCTTTTTATACATTGCTGCATCAGCTCACTACTGTGTCATTGAGGATTTCTGCATCTTTTATTCATAAGTGTTATTGGTCTGTAGTTTTCTCATCTTGTTTTTGACAGGTTTGAGGGTCTGGGTAATGCTAGGCTCACAAAGTGAGTTGGTAAGTGCTCCCTTTTCTAATTTTCATGGAAGAGAATTGTAATTTTTTCTTTCTTGAATTTTTATTGAGTAGAATTTGGCACCGAAGTCATCTTGGCCTGGTAAAATGGTCTTTGTTGGAAAGTTTCAAATTACCGATTAGATTTATTTTATAACTATTATAGGATTATTCAGATTATTTATAGTGAACTGTAGCAGTTTGTATCCTTTAGAAATTGGTTCATTTCATCTAAGTTGTCAGACTAATACAGGTTAAGTTGTTCATAATATCTTCTTATTTTTTTATGTCTGTAGGGTCAATAGTGATGTTCCTTCTTTCGTACTTGATGCTGGTAATTTACATCATCTCTCCCTTTTCTTTGTGGTAATTCTGGCTAGAGGTTTACCAATTTTATTGATTTAAAAAGAAAGAAACAGCTTTATATGATACCAACTTGTTCTTTTTTAAAATTTTGATTTCATTGGTTTCTGCTTTTATTATTTTTCTTTTATTTTGTTTGGCTTGAGTTTAATTTGCTCTTCTTGTTTCTAGTTTCTTAAGGTGAAACCTTAGATAATTGATTTAACACCTTCCTTCTTTTTCTAATATAAGCATGTAATGCAAAAATTTCTCCTAATAACTGTTTTAGCTGCATTGTAAAAATTTCATTATGTTGTAATGGAATTTCATTTATATTCAATTAAAATAATTTCTAATTTTCCATTTGGCTTTCTCTTTGACTCACGGTTATTCATGTGTGTTTTAGTTCAGGATATTAGGGCATTTTCCAATTATCCTTCTCTTAACTGATTTCTAGCTTAATTCTGATATTATCTGAGAACATACTTGGTTTGATTTCAGTTATTTAAAAAATTTTAAGGTTTATTTTATGGTCCCGAGTATAGTCTGTCTTGCTGAATGTTTCGTGTACACTCAAAAAGAACATGTTTTCTGCTGTTGTTGAGTGGAGTGTTCAATCAATGTCAATTAGGTCAATTTGGTTAATAGTGTTGGACAGGTCTCTTGTGTCCTTTCTGATTTTCTGTCTGTTGCATATATTACCAATAGAGGAGTGCTAAAGGCTCCGAGTTTTGTGTTTACTATTTTTCCTTGCAATTCTGTCAAATTTTCACTCATGTATTTTGAATTATTATGTGCCTACACATTTAGAATTGAGTCTTCTCTTGATGATTTGACTCTCTTATTACTGTGTAATATCTCTTTTCATCCCTGGTGATACTCATATTTTGAAGTTTGATTGATATTAATATTGCCACTCAGGTTTTTTTTGTATTAGTGCTTGCATGGCGTATTTCTTTCATACTTTTACTTTATGTCTTTATACTCCCTCCTTAAGAATTTAATTTTACAATCTTTGTCTTTTACTTGATCTGTTAAGCACTAGTATTTAATGTTGTAATTAACATGTTGTGTTTTGGTCTACCATTTTATTATTTGGGGTTTGTTTTTTTTTTTTTTTGGTTTGTCTCCCCATATTCTGTTCCTTCCTTCCTTTCTTCCTTCCTTCCTTCCTTCCTCCCTCCCCCCTCCCTCCCTCCCTCTTTCTCTTTCTCTTTCTCTGTCTTTCTGTTAGTCTCTCCCCTTTCCCCCTTCTTCTCTTATCTGTGTCCATTTTCTGGTTTGTTCCCTGGAAAGTCAATCTGCTTCAGCCTTCCCAAATTCCATTCTCTGTTCCCTCAGGGCAGTGAGACCACTGTACTCCATTTTGGGTCCAGTCTGTCCTTCCTGTGTC